>BPLR01020354.1:0-37721 GCA_021605095.1 Caerostris extrusa | reverse complement strand
AAAACAATGGGTGCTGTATGTTATAGAACAATTGATTGTTACTTAATTTACATTAAGCAAATTACTTAATTACGTAATGTTTTTTACGTTACCATAAAAACAAATTTTCTTAAAGTTCTCCAGAAAGTTAATCCATTATTTCCCCAAAACAATTTAATTAGGTACATAAAGTTTACATAATGAAAATTTATTCTTTCTATTTGATGATGAAATAATAGTGAATTCATTTTTTTTTTTTTTTTTGAAAAGTCAAAATGTTAATTTCCAATAAATGCTTTTTTGTTTAATTTAATCTTATAACTGTTCAATTAAATTAAGAAAATTAAAATGAAAGGTTTTTGCATTGAAACATTTTTAAAACAAACTAAGAAAATGTAACCTAATTATTTAATTTGAATTCAGCCTCATTTAATTATTATAGTAATATTACTAACTAATTTAATTTTGACTCATTTTACGTTTCTAATAATTTTCTTTTAATCGTTAATAACTCTTACTGCAACACAGTGGTAACGTGCAGCAGAATCCGGGTTCGAATCTGTTAGTGGCGTTCCATGCAGACGTTACTTTCAGGAACAAAATAAAAAAATCAATAAGACTGGATCAGTGAGTAAAATTGTGTCGAATTAACAGTCAATATTTACATATTATGCATATTTTCAAAATTTAATTCATATTCCTTAGGGTCTGGTGGCAGAGTAACTAGTGTTCTAGCGCTCAGTGCTACAGGGCTCGAGTCCTAGGCACGGTGTCATGGATGCTTGTAGTGGTTTGGAATCAGCTTTATAGGGTAGGTCAGTTCAATATGACGAATACTATTACTACTACACCACACCACGCCGCTGTGCCTAGAACTAAGTTTCCCCTTTACAGTTTGGGAATGATGTGGATGAAATTGAATGGACATTCGATGAAGACTGGGAAAATTTTACAAAATTCATAATAAAGCAAAAATAAACAATAAGAATAACAATTGTGTGAATATATAAATACATTAGGTAAATTATTAGAAAAATTTAAAAGGAATGTAATATAATAAGCACTACTTTAGCAGAATATACAAATAAGAGAGCTGAAGGAATATTCATCAAAGCAATTATTATATAAATTAGAAGAGGAAGATCTATTATGACTGTAGAGTTGGACGTAAGGCTAGGGACAACCCTACCCCGTAAAAAAAGAAAGTATCTTCCTATGTCTGCCAGTAGGCAGATGGCCTTGGCCCCCATGGGGTTATTGTGCAACGAAGAAGAAGAATTAATATTCCTTATCTTAATTAAGTCTATTAGATGTGTACGCACTATAAAAAACAAGAATTAAGTCTTTTTGTAAGGTTTGTTTGTGTCTTCTTCAAAGCAAAAATTGTATTAACTCTATATTTCATCAGTTTATACTTTTCAGACAACTTTCTTAAGACGACTTCGTTCTTCATCGGAACAAACTCTCTCCACACACACCTCATTTATAATTCTCTTGGTGTCCGTTTCAAATTTATTTCTAAAGCATACTACAATCTTTATATTATATTTTGCTGTGATAAATTTTTTAAATACTTTTCTCTCTCACATCAACACAACTTTATGTTTTTTTTTTCATAAAATCTTTCACTCATTTCTTAAGACGACTTCATTCTTCATCGGAACAAACTCTCTGTCCCACAACCTCATTTATAATTCTCTTGGTGTCCGTTTCAAATTTATTTCTAAAGCATACTAATAATCCTTTATATTATATTTTGCAGTGAGAATTTTTTTAAATACTTTCTTCTCTCACATCAACACAACTTTTCTGTTTTTTTCATAAAACGTTTCTCACTAACTCTCCTTTCAGAAAACTCAAATCTTTTGTACAGACTTGTACGAGATTTATTTCCTTAAAGAAATTGAAAAGCGATCATTCCGTGCCAGTATTCCCGCCAAGAGTTGGCATTCTGGTCACGGATTTGTATTTTTTTTTATTATGTGCCGAAGAATAAATTTCATTGGAATCCTTTGTTTTGAGCATTTAATGCGGGCGAAAATATTTTTTGTTTCTTGGGGCGTCGACGTTATGGGACGTGCCACACTTAGAAATAGGTGCCCCCTACCCCGATCGCGTGTCAAGTGATTGAGTTTGGATAAACATTGATATGCAGTGAATCATAACGTAAATAGCATTTGATTTTCGTGCTTTGCATTGAGTGGCATATTAAAATGAGTTTTCCGCTATGTGTTCCACTTTCATTAATGGATTCATCCATATTAATAACCGCTGCAAAATATTTGTTTAGATTATTATATTTAGATTTTAAATCAACAAGTTTCTTGTGTTCAAACGAGTGATTATTAAAGCCAGTAGCTTATTATTATACAGCATTTTACATATTAGATTATATAGAAAATCGCATATAAGCGAACCCAAATTGTATAATATAAAAAAGGCATATAAGCAAAATCTATATTGAACAATTATATAGCATATTGTGTATAATAATAATCACATTGCAATATATTGCATATTGCATGTAAGTCGAGTGGCTAGCGCTGTAGGGCTCGGTACCACAGGTTTTCGGGTTCTAGTCCCGGCGATGCCATCGATGTCTGTAGTGGTTTGAATCCATTATAAATCGTAGGTCCCGGTCTAATATGACTGTAGAACGTTGGAAGTGGGCTCTACCCTAGAGAAGTAGGAAACAACAACTTGGCAACTCTACCCGGTATAAAAAAACATCTCTTTGACGAAATCTTCCAGTAGGCAGACGGCGTTGGCCCACCATCAGGCTGTTGTGCCAATGAATACGAAGAATTGATATTCCTTATTTTAATTAAGTTGCTTAGTATATGTAAGCATTATAAAAAATAAGAATTAATCTATCTGAAAGATTTATTTATGTCTTTTTCAAAGAAAAAAAATTTTATTAACTGTATATTTCACCAGTTTATACTTTTGCAGACAACTTTCTTCGACGACTTCATCCTTTGTCGGAACCAACTCTCTGTCACAGAACTTCATTTCTAATTCTCTCTGTGTTCGTTTAAAATTTATTTCGCGGGAATACTAATAATTCCTCATATTATATTTTGCTGTGACAATTTTTGAAATAATTTTCTTCACTCACATCAACACATATCGTCTCTCATTTTCTGTTTTTCTTCATAAAACGTTTCTCACAAACTCTCCTTTCAGAAAACTCCAAATCTTTTGTACAGACCTCTACAAGATTTATTCCCTTAAAGAAATTGAAAAGCGATCATTCCGTGACGGTATTCCCGCCAAGAGTTGAGCATTCTCGTCACGTGATTTGGCGGGGTTTTATTTTTATTATGTGCCGAAGAATAAATTTCACCGGAATCATTCGTTGTGAGCATTTAATGCGGGCAAAAATATTTTTGTTTCGCGGGGCGTCGACGTTATGGGACGTGCCCCACTTATAAATATGCCCCCCAGCCTCCGACCTCGTGCCAAGTGATTGAGTTTGGATAAAAATTTATATGCATTGAATTATAATATAAATAGCGTTTGATGTCCGTGCTTTGTATTGAGTGTCATATTAAAATGAGTTTTCCGCTATGTGTTCCATTTTCATTAATTGGTTCATCCATTTTATAACCACTGTCAAATATTAGTTTAGGTTATTATATATAGATTTTAAATCAACAAGTCTCTGGTGTTTAAACAAATGATTGTTAAAATGCAAAAGCTTATTATACTTATTATACTACAGTATTTTTGCACATTAGATTATATAGAAAATTGCATATAAGCAAAATCCATATTATATAATATAGAAAATTGCATATATGTAAAATCTTTATTGTACAATTATATAGCATATTGTATATGAGTAATAATCACATTGCATTTTATTTCATATATAAATATAAACAAAACGCTATATTTCATTATATATTCTTTTTCTAATGCAGCTGGCAAACACTTAGACAGTTGTCTCGGATACCTAAGGCAAGCGCCGCACCGATGGTACTCACTTAGCACTACCCAGGAGGTGCGTGTAGCTTGAAGAGAAGTTAAGGACGCGAAGTAGCAATACCACCGCAACACTTTACGATCGTGTTAGACCGGGACTGACGGCTTAAAGTGTATTCCGAATTACTACAAACATTCATGGTACCGTCGGGACTCGAACCGAATCATTTGATACCGAGTGCCAGAGCGCTAGCCACTCGGCCATCAGCCCCCCAGGTCTAATATAACTGTAGAGCTTTGAACGTAAGACTGACAACTCTGACTCCTATAAGAAAAGCATCTCCTGTGTTAAATTCTGACAATAAGCAGACGCCGTTAGCCTACCATGGGGCTGTTGCGCCTATGAGGAAGAGGAATTAATATTCCTTACATTAATTAAGTTTCTTAGGATATGTAAGCTTTTTAAAAAATAAGAAATAATCCATTATAAATAGTTTATTTGTGTCTTTTGAAAGCAAAAATTTTATTAACTATATATTTCACCATTTTATACTTTAGCAGACAACTTTCTACGACGACTTCATTCTTCATCGGAACAAATAATCTGACACACAATTTCATTTATAATTCTCTGGGTGTCCGTTTCAAATTTATTTCGCAAGGAATACTAATAATCCTTTATATTGTATTTTGCTGTGACAATTTTTTTAAATACTGGCTCTCTCACATCAACACATAACCTCTCCTTTTCTGTTTTTTTTTTTTTTTTTTTTTTTTTTTCATAAAACATTTCTCACTAACTCTCCTTTCAGAAAACTTCAAATCTTTTGTACAGACTTACACGAGATATATTTCCTTAAAGAAATTGAAAAGCGATAATTCCGTGACAGTATTCCCGCCAAGAGTTGGCATTCTGGTCACGTGATTTGGCGAAGTTTTATTTTATTATGCGCCGAAGAATACATTTCCCCAGAATCCTTCGTTGTGAGCATTTAATGCGGGAAAAAATATTTTTGTTTCGCAGGGCGTCGGCGTTATGGGACGTGCCCCACTTATAAATAAGTGCCCTTTACCCCGACCTCGTGTCAACTGATTGAGTTTGGATAAAATTTTATATGCAGTGAATCATTACGTAAATAGCATTTGATGACCGTGCTTTGCATTGAGTGGCATACTAAAATAAATGTTCTGCTATGTGTTCCACTTTCATTATACAGCATTTTGCATATTAGATTATATAGAAAACTGCATATAAGCAAAATCTATATTGTACAATTATATAGCATATTATTATATAGGAATGAATAATAATCAATTTGCATTATATTATGTATTGCATATAAGCCTATTGGCATATAAGCTCTGGCGCTTGCTACCACAGGTTTCGGTTCGAGTCCCGGCGGTGTCATGTTTGTTTGTAGTGGTTCGGAATCCACTTTAAACCGTAAGTCTCGGTCTAATATGACTGTAGAACGTTGGAAGAATGACTGGCAACTCTATCCCGTACAAAAAGAACATCTCCTGTGTCGAAATCTGCCAGTACGTAGACGACGTTGGCCCACCATGGGGCTATTGCGCAAAGAAGAAGAATGAATATTCCTTATCTTAATTAAGTTCCTTAGTATGTGTACGCACTATAAAAAATAAGAATTAATTCTTTTTGTAAGGTTTGTTTGTGTCTTTTTCAAAGCAAAAATTCTATTAATTCTATATTTCACCAGTTTATACTTTTCACACAACTACGACGACTTCATTCTTCATCGGAACAAACTCTTTGACACAACTTCATTTATAATTCTGTCGGTGTCCGTTTCAAATGTATTTCGCAGGAGTACTAATAATCCTTTATATTATATTTTGCTGTGACAATTTTTTAAATACTGGCACTCTCACATCAACACATATCCTCTCCTTTCCTTTGAAACGGTTCTCACTAACTCACTTTCAGAAAGCTGCAAATGTTTTTATACATACTCATACGAGATTTATTTCTTTAAAGAAATTGAAAAGCGATAATTCCGTGACAGTATTCCCCGCCAAGGGTTGGCATTCTGGTCACGTGATTTGGCGGAGTTTGATTTTATTTTAGTTATGGGACGTGCCTCACTTAGAAATATGTCCCCCCCAGTCCCCGACCTCGTGTCAACTGATTGAGTTTGGATAAAAATTGATATGCAGTGAATCATAACGTAAATAGCATTGGATGTCGGCGTTGCATTGAGTGGCATATTAAAATAAGTTTTTCGCTATTTTCATTAATAGATTCATCCATATTAATACCCACTGCATAATATTAGTTTAGATTAATATGTTTAGATTTTAAATCAACAAGTTTCTTGTGTTCAAACAATTGATTTTTAAAGCACTTAGCGTATTATAAATATTTTGCTTATTAGATTATATAGAAAATTGCATATAAAAAAATCTTATTGTATAATATTGATAATTGTATCTGCAAAATCTATATTATACAATTAAATAGCATATTGAATATGAATAATAATTACATTGCAAGTCTCTTGTGTTCAAACATTGCATTTAAACAAAACATATTATATAATTAAATAGCATTTTGCATATTAATAATCATATTGCATATTGCATTTAAACATAAATCATATTATACAATGAAATAGCATATTGTATAGAATAATAATCAATTGCATTTAAACAAAAATCATATCGTATAATATAAAGAATTGTGTGGGCCTGAATGGTCGATTGATTAACGCATGGTACCCCAGGTTTCGGGTTCAAGTCCCGGCGGTTCCATAAATGTTTGTTTGTAGTGGTTCGAATCCACTTTAAACCGTACGTCCATGTGTAACATGATCGTAGAGCTTTGCGGAGGTATTGTTACTCCACCGTCGCAAAGAACATCCGTAAATCTACCAGTACGTAGACGACCCCACCTGGGTAGCTCTAAGTGAGTAACGTCGGTGTATGTTTCCCTTAAGGCATCCAAGACATGTGTCAAAGCGTCTGCCAACTGCATTTCAGAACAAAAAAAAATATATCGCCAGTTTATACGTTTCAAAATACTTTCTACGACGACTTCATTCTTCATCGGAACAAACTCTTTGTCACACAACTCCATTTATAATTCTCTCGGTGTCCGTTTCAAATGCATTTCCGCAGGAATACTAATAATCCCTTATATTATATTTTGCGGTGACAATTTTTTTAAATACTGCCTCTCTCACATCCACACATATCCTCTCCTTTTTCATTGATAACGTTTCTCACTAACACTCTTTCAGAAAACTCCAAATATTTTGTACAGACTTCTACGAGATTTATTTCTCTAAAGAAATTGAAAAGCGATAATTCAGTGACAATATCCTCGCCAAGAGTTGAGCATTCTGGTCACGTGATTTGGCGAAGTTTTATTTTATTATGTGCCAAAGAATAAATTTCCACAGAATCCTTCGTTTTGAGCATTTAATGCGGGCAAAAATATTTTTGTTTTTCTCAGGGCGTCGGCGTTATGGGACGTGCCCCACTTATAAATGGGTGCCCCCCAGCCCCGACCTCGTGTCAACTGATTGAGTTTGGATAAAAATTGATATGCAGTGAATCATAACGTAAATAGCATTGGATGTCCGTGCTTTGCATTGAGTGGCATATTAAAATAAGTTTTTCGCTATTTTCATTAATAGATTCATCCATATTAATACCCACTGCATAATATTAATTTAGATTATTATGTTTAGATTTTAAATCAACAAGTTTCTTGTGTTCAAACGAGTGATTATTAAAGCACATAGCTTATTACACAACATTTTGCATATTATATTATATAGAATTTGCATATAAGCAAAAGCTATATTATATAATAAAAAGAAAATTGCATATAAGTAAAATCTTTATGGTACAATTATATAGCATATTGTATATAAATAATAATCGTATTGCCTTTTATTTCATATTGCATTTAAACAAAAGCCATATTGCATTATATTTTTTTTCCTAATGCAGCTGGCAAACACTTGGACAGTTATCTTTGATGCCTTAAGGCAAGCACTGCACCAGGTTACTCACTTAGCACTACCCAGGAGGGGCGTGTAGCTTGAAGATAAACTACGAATGCGGAATAAGAATACCCTCCTAACAATCTACGACCATGTTAGACCGTTACTTATGGCTTAAAGTGGATTCCGAACCACTACAAACTTCCATAGAACCGCCGAGACTCAAAGCCGAAACCCTTGGTACCGAGTACCAGAGAGCTATCGGCCATCAGGCACTAAGTCTAATATGACAGCGATGGACGTAAGCTAACAACTCTACCCCCCCCGTAAAAAAAAAAAAACATCACTTGTGTTAAAATTACGGCGTTGGAACATCATGAGGCTGTTGCGCCAATGAAGAAGAATTAATATTACTTATCTTAATTAAATTTCGTAGGATATGTAAGCATTATAAAAAATAAGAATTAATCTTTTAAGAAAGATTTATGTGTCTTTTTTAAAGCAAAAATTTTTATTAACTATATATTTCACTATTTTATACTTTTTGCAGACAACTTTCTTAAGACGACTTCAGTCTTCATCGGAACAAACTCTCTGTCATACAACATCATTTCCAATTCTCTGGGTGTCTGTTTCAAATTTATTTCTAAAGCATACTAATAATCCTTTATATTATATTTTGCTGTGATAATTTTTTTTAAATACTCTCTCTCTCTCACATCAACACATATCCTTTCCTTTTCTTTTTTTTTTTTTTTTTTTTTTTTTTTCATAAAAACGTTTCTCACTAACTCTCCTTTCAGAAAACTCCAAATCTTTTGTACAGACTTATACGAGATTTATTTCTTTAAAAGAAATTGAAAAGCGATAATTCCGTGACAGTATTCCCCGCCAAGAGTTGGCATTCTGGTCACGTGATTTGGCGAACTTTTATTTTATTATGTGCATGCATTTCCATAGAATCATTCGTTTTGAGCATTTAATGGGGGCGAAAATATTTTGTGTTTCGCAAGGCGTCGGCGTTATGGGACGTGCCCGACTTATAAATAGGTGCCCCCAGCCCCGACCTCGTGTCAAGTGATTGAGTTTGGATAAAAATTGATATGCAGTGAATCATGGCGTAAATAGCATTTGATGCCCGTGCTTTGCGTTGAGTAGTATGTTAAAATAATTTTTCCGCTGTTTGCTCCACTTTCAATAATGGATTCATCCATATAACCACTGCATAATATTAATTTAGATTATTATGTTTAGATTTTAAATCAACAAGTTTCTTGTGTTCAGACAAGTGACTGTTAAAGCACGTAGCTTATTAAACAATTATTAACTAATTTGAAATAACTATTATAGCAATTATTATACAGTATTTTGCATATTTTATTATTTAATAAATTGCATATAAACAAAAACCATATTGTATAATATAGAAAAATTGCATATAGACAAACTCTATATATAGTATATTGTATATGAATAATAATCACATTGCATTATATTGCATATCGCACATAAGCAAAATCTATATTGTACAATTATACAGCATATTGTATATGAATAATAATCACATTGCTTTATATTACATATAAGCAATAATCAAAATGTATTATACAGCATATTGCATATAAACAATAATCCCATTGCATTATTATAGCATATTGCATCAACAATAAACCTAAAGAATTATATGGTATATTGTAAATAAATAATCACATTTTGTATATAAATAATAATAACATTGTATTATGTAACATATTACATTAAAGCATATGCATATTGCATATAAGTAAAAAGTATATTTCCTTACAAATCATTTTGCAGGCAGACAAAAGCGTATTGCATTACATAACATTTTGCAAGTAAGCAAAATATCTAAGGCTTAATGGTTTTTCATTATACACTGAAGTGACAAAAGTCATGGGATACCTCTTAATATCGTGTCGGCCCTCCTTTCGCCCGGCGAAGTGCAGAAACTCGACGTGGCATGGACTCAACAAGTCGTTGGAAGTCTTCTGCAGGAATATTGAGCCATGCTGTCTCGATAGACGTCCATAATTGTGAAAGCGTTGATGGTGCAGGATTTTGGGCACGAACAGACCTCTCGATGATGTCCCATAAATGCTCGATGGGATTCATGTCGGGCGATCTAGGTGGCCAGATCATTCGTTGGAATTGTCCAGAATGTTCTTCAAACCAATCGCGAACAGTTGTGGCCCGGTGACATGGCGCATTGTCATCCATAAAAATCCCATCGTTATTTGGGTACATGAAGTCCATGAATGGCTGCAAGTGATCTCCAAGTAGCTGAACATAAGCATTTCCAGTCACTGTTCGGTCCAGTCGCAGAGGACCAAGTCCATGCCATGGAAAAACAGCCCACACCATTACGGAGCCACCACCAGCTTGAACAGTGCCTTGCTGACAGTTTGGGTCCATGGCTTCGTGGGGTCTGCACCACACTCGAACCCTATCATCAGCTCTTACCAACTGAAATCGTGACTTATCGGACCAGGCCACGGTTTTCCATTCATCTGGGGACCAACCGATATGCTCACGTGCCCACGAGAGTCGCTGCAAGCGATGTCGTTCTGTCAGTAAAGGCACTCGAGTCGGTCTTCTGCTGGAATAGCCCAAGAAAGCCAAATTACTCCGCACAGTTCTAACAGACAAGTCCCTTTTGTACGTCCCACATTGATTTCTGCGGTTATTTGACGCAGTGTTGCTTGTCTGTTAGAATGTACGACTCTTTGCAGACGTCGCCGGTCTCGGTCGTTAAGTGCAAAATGGCGGTCGACCACTGCGCTGTCCATGGTGGGATGTTATGCCTGAAATGTCATACTCGGCACACTCTTGACACAGTGGATCTGGGAATGTTGAATTCCCTAACGATTTCCGAAATGGCATGACCCATGCGTCTGGCTCCAACTAACATTCCGCGTTCAAAGTCTGTTACTTCCCGTCGTACGGTCATCATCACGTCAAAACCTCTTCATATGAATAACTTGAACAGAAATGAAAGCTCTGCGAAAGCACTGCACATTTATACCTGTTCTACGCGATGCTACTGCCATCTGAAAATTTGCATATTGCTATCCCATGACTTTTGTCACTTCAGTGTAAAGCATTATGAACTAAAGAAGTCAAAAACCATTTTCAAATGCAGAGTGTTGTATTGTTACTAACTATCAGTTATGTAATAAAATACGTCTATTAATTCGAGGCAGCTACCCTTAAAAAGCTTCTCCTACAAAACCCGTCGGTGGGCTGTTCGTGGTTTCCCTCACTTACCTAAATGATACGGGCTACATAGCTACATAGGTGCTGATAGAGAAAAGAAAGAAACGCCTTGGTGTGAATGCGGCTTTATAATTTTAGTAAATCGTCATAAAATTAGAAGAATTCAGAATTAGCAGCAAATATTTTGAATATTTTAACTTTTTATAGTTTTTCATGATGGTTAAAAATTTTTGTTATCAACATTCATTGGTAGTGATGCAAATCACAAATCTATCTAGCGATGCCTACTTGTGATTGGTTGACGAATTAGCAGCTCATAGAAATATAACTTTTTGTTGAATAATGTATTCTTAACAAAAAGTAATAGAAAAAAATATGCAGTATCTAAAATTTTGTGCCAAATTTCGATGAATTAAATTAGTTTATAATAATGACTCTTAGTCATTAGTGTCTGTTAATAATATGACTTAGTAATAATGACTAGTCGCTAGTGACTCTTAATTATTAATGAATTAGAAATAATGACACTTTGACATCAGTGACTCTTAGTTAATTATGACTTAGTAATAAAGACTGTTAGTCGCTAGATAGGAATAAATACTTTTACATATTATAACTTTCGTAATTCCGTTAACTTTGAGGGATGCTTTATAATCAATATTCTTATAAATTACAAAAACTACATGAATATTTTAATGTATGTTTTAATGAAGGAAAAAAATGTGACAAATTATAGAATACAAATATTAAAATTAAACTAGGAACATGATAACTCAATGTAATAACCGTTGTATAAAGAGCAAGAATATTATCAAATGTAATGCCAAATCATCTATTAAATTTCACTTTTTAAAATACAGTTCTTTTTTTTAAATAATTGATTGACTATTAATATTTTTCCTTCTTTTTCAAAACGATTTTCATATAAAAATTGAAATACTATCTGTACTGTTGTGGGTACAGGCAAAAAATTGTCACTGGATGTTGTTGGGTTAAGATGCTTGAGGCACAGGTTTGCAGAACGCATAGATTTATCGACAAACGCACAAATACCGCACCCAAACAATTAGAGACATACACTATTTAAAAACAAGTTAGTTAAAAGGCATATAATTAGAGATTAAAGAAACAGTTAAAAGACACATAATCGCAGTTTAAGTTTAAAGACATATAATTAACAGTTAAAATACATATAATTATAGATTCAAGGAAGGACTCCACGTCTAAGCCGGAAACCCGATACTCAGATACGCACTGTATGCGCGAAATATACTTCCTTTCTTGGTGAAAGTCTGTAGGCCAAGTGACCATTTCTCCTGAACGCCAAAGGGGGTGCTCACACCAATGCATAGAAGGAGGCATGGTTACATATAAAATTTTCCTTTATTTAGTATTTCTTTTATTTGATTACAAAAAAAAGCTATAAATAGCTTTTCCAAAACGAATTCAAGAAACACTTTTTATCATTTATTGATTTCAAATCAGACTGATTAAATTTTGGGATATTAGTAGTTCTTTTCACATATTAATGTAAAAGTTCAACAGCGATAAATAAATAACCTTTGCTTTTACTTCCTTGAAAACAAAATTTTTTAGATAAATTCTCTACCTGATTAAAAATGGTAACATTTCTCGGCACATTCTATATTTAACCATTTCTGAGAATTCTTAGAATAGTTTCCTCTCACATTTTCAGAATTTTGAAAGAGTAAAAATAAAAAACAGAAAATATTTCGAAATTCCTTTGCAGCGTCTTTACTGTTTTTAAATCTCGAATTTTGAGATTTTGTTCTTTTATATGCATTTATATTTAAGGGAAAAAAACGTGATGGTTTACTAAATATTAAACATACTTTTCACGAAAGTTTTCGAATAAGATATTCAGCTAAGTATGGCGTTTTAAAATTCATGAATTTGTTAAGGCTTTTTTTTTTTCGTGAATATTTCATGAAATATTTTTGAATATCTTAAATGCCAACAACAGCACCTCAGACAACTAAAAATTTATTTGCCAATTAAGTTTTAATTTACTACTTTTATATTTAATATCCTTTTGAGCATATAAATTTTAAAAAAAAATGCTTTATACATTAAATAATAATGTTAATTCTTACTAAAAATGTTTAATAAAAAGTTTTTATGCATTATAAAAGGGCTAAATTATAAGCAAATACTGAATTATAAATAACTTTCTTATTAGAAGAATATCACGCTATGAAAAAATAAATTAAGGATGAAAAAATTAAGGATTTAATTTTTTTTTTTTTATGAACTTTCGTGTTAAAAAAACTTAATAAAACATTTAAAAACTTAATAAACCTTTAAGAATGTTTAGCCTTTTTAGATAATAACTATAGTTTTATATACATAGTCCAGTCAGATTAATGCGACCACCACATACTTGCGACGTCAACGTGAAATAACCAATCACAAAAGGCAGGTGGCAGCACATTGCAGTGGAATGTATATAAAGAATGTCCAAGGGCATCGGAAAGTATTTCAATCTTGGCGTAATGCAGAAACGTAGCGATTAATCCGACATCCAAACGGGCATGATTATTGGCTTTCGGGCCAAGGGGGAAAACATTTCAGAAACGGCTAATTTTGTGAACTGTTCGCGTGCCACCGTGATAAAAGTATACCGTGCATGGCAAAATGGCCCTATCCAAAATCAGCGGCGTGGCACATGTGGTGCACCACGGGCTCTAGACGACAGAGGCGAACGAAGGCTACGGAGATGCGTTCGGGCGAATAGACGTGCAACTGTTGAGCAACTGACCACCCAGATGAACCAAGGGCTATCAAGAGTGTATCCTCAACAACGGTTCAGCGAACGTTGCTGCGCATGGGCCTCCGCAGCAGACGCCTGGTTAATGCACCTATGCTGACTGCTGTTCATCGACGAAGAAGGCTGGAATTTGCACTCCAGTACTGAAACTGGACGTCCACAGAGTGGCGACAGGTGGAAATAGAAAAATAATAAAAATTGCGAAATGGAGCAAAATTAAAATGCTTTGGGTTCATGCTTTGCATATAAGGCTTTGAGAACGAGTAGATTCGGCGGAGACTGAGATAAAATGCGACGGTTGAACTTCTGGAGAAAATATGCCCAAAGCTCATTTTGAAGATATTACTTCATCATTGAAATAGCGAATCGATGGATTCATGAACAAAGATTCTGCTGATGAAAAACTTTTTACGCATTGAGGAAAGACGTTATTCTATCAATAGTTTATATTTCATACATTGCTCCATGCATTTCGATAAGCAAACAAAATATTCTAATATCACATTAGAAACATTACCTTAAACGGCCAATTTTTCTACATATAGAAATTTCTACCGAATTTTCTTTTAAAAAATCTTAATGAGTCATTTAATGAAGCAAATTATTCATCCAGAAGAAAATTAAACTGCTCATCATCTTCTCAAACTTCTCTCTAACGAGACTTTCACATCCTTTCATTCACACAAAAAATAACAAACAGTCTCTGTTTTACTCCCAATCCAGGAACAGAAACTTCTACTGAATGCATCCCCTCTAATTAAGAGGTGAATTATATTCCAGATACAAAACCGTCGTTTAAAAGGCAACAAGCTATTCTTTAGGCTATATGGTCAGCACAATTTCTCACTGTGTAAAGTGTGTTAAAGTAAAAAAATTTGGCTACCTCACATTAATTGTTCGAAAAATGGAATATGATTGACGTCAAAAAAAATTTATGCTTTTAAATGATATAAGAGGAATGCATCAATTTACCCATAATAGTGCCAGTTTTTCATCATTTTGTATTAATTTGTCAGGCTATTAAAATGACACGAAGAAAGATTTTGAAATGCCTTTGGGATTTCTTTTTCTTAGTATGATCTCAAATGCCGCTAAATTTACGTTTACATATTTTCGAGGAAAGTTATTTATACTGTATCAAAAGGTAAACCAAGAGATTGATGCTCTATCTGTAACCATAAACTCAAAATAATACTTAGAAACATTATTTTTATTCAAATTATATTGATTTTTTTAACTGTTTATTTTGTCAGCCTAAAACTAAGAAAATAAAATTTTGATTTGTTATTTTTTAACCCATTCATGTGGCCAACGTGATATCCGAACTCGATGTTCAGGAACATTCATAGTCACCGACTGAAGTTCGAATTGAGCAATTTTTTAATAGCTCCTACCAAAGCAAGCCAGGTTCGGCTTTGTTTTTTCTTCCTCGCGTTTAATGATTCTGTTTCAGAACTTCATGGCAAAAAAATCGGGATGGAACTTGAAACCTGTGCCACCCAGCTTCAGACTGAAAAAAAGTCAATAATTGATAGCAGAAAGAAAGTTTCGGTTTAGTAGTAGATTTCTTTGCTGATTACACAAATTGTATTTAACCGATTGACGGTCACATTGTTTTTGAAAACAAGAAGATTCAGCAGAGACTGAGAAAATAACCTCTCACATTGAACTTCCTGGAAGGGATTTGCCATATCGCTCTTCTTGAAAGATATGACTTCCTTCATAATGAGACAGAGAATAGATGTATTCATATACAAAAATTCTGCCTGATGTAACACATTTTACCTATTGAGGGAAGATGTTATATTTATTTATTCATACATTGTCCTATGCATTTCGATAAAAGCCGAACAAAATATTCTAGTATCGCATTAGAAATATTACCTTAAACGACTATTTTTCTATACATAGAAATTTCTACGCGAATTGTCTACAAAAAAAATCTCTTAATGAGTCATTTAATGAAGCACAGTATTCATCCCAAAAAAAAAACTGAGCATCATCTTCTCAAACTTCTCTCTAACACGAGGGCTTTCACATCCTTTAATGCACTTCAAAAAAATAACAAACAGTCTTTGCCTTACTCTCTCTCAAATCCAGGAACAGAAACTTCTACTTCAATGCATCCCCTCTAATTATGAGTTGAATCATATTCCAAATACAAAACCGTCGTTTAAAAGGCAACAAGCTATTCTTTACCATATCAGCACAATTTCTCACTGAAGTGTGTTAAAGAAAAAAAAAAAAAATTTGGCTACCTCACATTAATTGCAGAAAAATAGATCGATGATTGACGTCAAAACGGCAAAGTATCTTCTCAAATGATATGAAGAGGATTAATTACCAGTCTCGTTGATTCGTGCCATTAAGCCAGTTTTATCAGCAGAAGTTTTGCTATTAATCGCGTGTTCGCCATTAATGGACGACGAAGAAGTATTTTAAAAAGTATTTTGGCTTTCTTTTTGCTTAGTATGTTATTTTACGCTTATTAATTTACGTACAATATTTTGGATTTTATTTATACTGCATTAAACGAGTCGTGCCAGTTTTTGATGCATAATTAAGTGCACATTCTCCGTATACATTTAGAAACATTATTTTTATTGAAATTAAATTTTTTTTGGTTTGGTTTTTTTCGTCTCTCTACTGTCATTTTGTGCGCATTTTGGGCTAATTAGACCTGAACCTGAAGTTCAACGTGGATTCCGAACCATTCACAAACATCCATGCCACCGCAAGAATTTGAATCTGAAGCCTGTGGTACTAAATCCCCGAGAGTTAGCCAATTATCCCCCAGGCCACCTATTAGACCTGGATCTACTATTTAAAGTTTTGATTCCGAATCACTTCAAACATCTATGGCACCGTCGGGACTCGAACCCGAAACATGTGACACCCAACTCGTGAGCGCTAGTCACTCGGCCATCAAGCCAAATATTAATATTAGAAATTCCTATTCTGGGGATAGCTTGCACAGTCTATTGCTTTGGATGCATGCTTTGTAGACGTGGCTTTGAAAACGAGTAGTTTCAGGAGAGACTGAGAAAATAACGTCTCGCTTTGAAATTCCTGGGAGAAATAAGCCTTTCTTAAAGCTTTGAAAATATTACTTCCCTTCATGTTGAAACAGCGAATCGATACATTCATGAACAAAGATTCTGCTGATAAAAACGTTTTACGCATTGATGAAAGACGTTATTCTATTAATATCGTATATATTCATACACTGTTCCATGCATTTCGATAAGCCGAACAAAATAATCTGATATCACATTAGAAACATTACCTTAAACGACTATTTTTCTACATATAGAAATTTCTACGCACATTTTCTTTAAAAACAAATCTCTTAATGAGTCATTTAATGAAGCACATTATTCATCCCGAAGAAAAAAAATCTTCACATCATCTCAAACTTCTCTCTAACGAGACTTTCATCCTTTCATTCACTCCAAAAAATAACAAACAGTCTCTGCCTTACTCTCTCTCAATCCAGGAACAGAAACTTCCTCGAATTCACCCCTCTAATTACGCGGTGAATTATATTCCAGATACAAAACCGTCTTTAAAAGGCAACAAGCTATTCTTTACCGAATCAGCGGAATTTCTCACTGAAGTGTGTTAAAGGAAAAAATTGGCTACCTTACATTAATTGCCGAAAATAGATCGATGATTTGACGTCAAAGTATCTTCTCAAATGATATGAAGAGGATTAATTACCAGTCTCGTTAATTCGTGCTATTAAGCCAGTTTTATCATCAGGGGTTTTGCTATTAATTGCGTGTCAGGCTATTAATGGATGGCGAAGAAGGATTTTGAAGAAGTTTTTTGGCTTTCTTTTGCTTAGTATGTTATTTGACGCTTATTAATTTACGTGCGAATATCTAGGTTTTTTTTATACTGCATCAAGGGGTCGTGCCAATTTTTGGTGTATAATTAAGTGTAAATTCTCTGTATATTTCCAGAAACATTATTTTTGCTCTGTGGGGCTAGGGTTAGGATAGCCCCACTCTAGCCATGCATGTCTTAAAAAGCGACTAAAATGGCTACCCAGTGCCCTGGGGGTAGAACCAGGTGGGGTGAATCAGATTTCTCCTTCTGGTTGTCCCATGTCTATGTAATAACTTAAATTGAACTATTTAATAAATGTATTTAAATTTTAATTCAATGTAGTGTTATGCTTATTGTATTAATTTATTAAAGAAATTACTTTTATTGTTGATTAATGCATTAAATAAAGGCAAATATCTGCCCGGGGGATCGGGTTAGAATAGCCCCACTGTAGCCCATGCATGCTGTAAAAAGCGACTAAAATGGGCACCCCCCATGGCTGGGGGTATAACCGGGTGGGGTAAAGTCAGACTTTTCCATTTGGGTGCCAAATGTCTTTCTGCCGCAAAGTCAAGACTGCATTTTTACCCTTTATTATGACAACAGATTCATGGACTTGGTCTAGATATTGCTGTAGACCAAATGATTTAAGAAACAACACATTATTTTTATTGAAATTATAATTTTTGGGACGAAATAAATAACAAAACTTCTTCTATTGACTCGACAGCCCATGGTGAGCCAAGACCTTCCGAGAACTTCTTCCATTCCAATCTCTGCTTTGTGACATTTTTTCCAATTAATAATTCTTAAAACTTTAAAATATACCTCTACTCCATCCATCAACTTGGGCCTACCCCTAGTTCTAGTTCAAAAGGTATACAACTGAATATCTGAAATGTCAAGGATAAGGGTTCATTCGGCAGATGTTACCAGCACACCTCATACGTCCTACCTTGATGAATTTACTGATATCTGCTTCCTTAGACAACCTATATAATTCAAAATTTTATCGTTGCCTCCACAATCCATTCTCATTCCACACTTCTTATATGAGTAAATCAGGAAGATAATAGCTTTTCTCTTCTTTTCTCCATACCTTCTTCCTGTACCTAGGGCTATGTAGTACCGTATCTGACAGTTAGAAAGGTGAGAGTGGGACATCAGGGGCCCTTATACATACCACCGACGAGATGTGCGGCGTTCAGTGCCTTCCGGGATGACTTTTCAGGGTATACGATACACTAATATCCTACGATCTAAGTGTGCAGGAGGACTCCATTGGTGGCAATCGTTTCAATCCCTGTTGTTAGAAAGGCAGAGAACTGTACACGGTTGTAACATTGTGTGTAAACATTTTGCATCTGTATTGCATCCATATTTTCCATGTACATTAAGTTATTTTTAAAAAAGCCCTCCAGTATTGCAATGTCCAACCTTCTATCGTCTTATAAAGGAGTTATTAGTTATTATTGCCCGTGGCAACAGCTCAGATGATATGCAGGGAGGTGCTGAAATTCAAATCCACTGAGGCAATATTGTAGTAACTACAATCAGAAACAAGGCATCGATTGTGATATTGCGTGTAAAACATCTCGCAAAGATAGTCAGACTTTTTTAGTGAGACTTTTTCTGGTTTTCTCCTATATGACGCTCAAATTCGGACAAGTTACAGCTATAAGTCCTTCCAGAAGCACTCTTCAAAGGGCTTCTCGTAGTCTATACGAAGTCTACCGATGCTCCATCCTTAACTTTCTAATTAATCTACAGCTAGCTAGTATAGCTAGGTGAGGCTTTATAGTAAAGGAAAAAAAAATGGACTGTTCAAGATATACATAAATAGATCAAATAGAAAAATTCACTTTTAAGATAAATACTACTGACTAAGATAAATTCGGAAGTAAAACTAAAGACAGACCAAAACAATGTAATGTAAATGTTTCGCCACACATTTTCTAAAATCTGGTTGAAGAAAATCTTGTCCCAGAATGAGGAAGCACTTTGAAAGCCTTCACACTGATAGTAGGGATTCTGGAAACAATTTATAGAAACCTGTGATGAGTCGAGATCATAAAAAGTAGTAAAATACCAGAGTGAGCATCGGGATTGCCAGTTTAGGGCCAAATAATCCTCACATAATGTTTACTTTGTAGTATAACATACGCGATGGAAACGTGGCGATTTTTGGCTACAATAACTACTGTTGGCTACTATTATTCTGTGCTGTTGGCGCAAGAGAGAAAAAGGTCTACTATCATAGAAGTCTGACTCGGCTGCTATCTTCAAAAGAAATGAGTCATATTTTTATCTGTTAATTTTATTTACACATTTTTAACTGTAAATTTTATTTACATATTTTTACCAATAAATTTTATTTACATATTTTTAGCTGTTAATTTTATTTACATTTCGTTCGGCATTTATATACAATAGAGAGTTTTTGCATACCGTATTTTGGACGTCCGTTAGCTTTTTCTCCCTAGCGCGCATGCTCATAGGAAACATTATTACAGATACGCATGCGCAATTTCCTATGAGCATGCGCGCTAGGAGAAAAGCTAACGACGTCCAAAATACGGTATGCAAAAATTCTATTTACTAAATTTTCTTACGTAATATTTTCTCCACCATGTGATTAAAAAATATTTATTTGTGTGAACTTTTTGTAATATTGTATCATATTTATGCTAAATTATCAGATTTGTCAATAAAATAGCATTTGATGTATCTATTTATCTTTAAGCTAGCACATAAATGTATGACATAAGAAGATGGATTTCAGGCATTTCTCGGCAGGATTACTTTTTCTAAATAAATAAATCCACTGAGGGAAATGGGGCCTACAGCGCCAACACTAGTACGAAAAAGACGGGAGAAGTTTGCCACAACTCCTTCTATTTTATTGTTACTATATGGTCTAGGTGGAGCTATTTTTACTACCATGATCACCAGATTTTTTATGTTTCAATCCTTTTACGGAACACATGAAGAGCTTCATATATAATTCTACCATTCACTCCGAGCAAGATCTATCGCTTGGTGTAGGAAATGTAGGAAGTATAGTATGTCTGAAAATTTTAGAAATGTACAGAATACCATGCGAAACTTGTATCTGGACTGGCGTCTGCTTTTTTTTTTTTAGTATCGAACTTAAAAGTAGGCCGCACGAAAGGATTTAATCAATCTCATTTGTTAAGACTTTACTTTCGCTTTTCAAATCCTTCTAAGGAAAGATTTGAAACACATAATTTTTTTGGAATACATCTTCTATAACAAAAAAAAAAAAACGTTTATTTGGATTTGTCAAAAACAATCCTTTGACATTGTTTACCGAAAATACTTCCAAGGGTAATTGCGTCTTATTGCATGTGGCATAGAAGAAAACTCCAAACTGCCAGCCAGACTGAGTGATAGCAGATGACTCGAATTTAAATCCTACTGCACAGTAGCTGCGCACACTGGGCCAGGGAATTGGTTATTAGTGTACTTTAAAAGCAAAAAACTAATAAAACTTATAATAATAATATGTCGTCATTATCATTGGTGCAACATCCCCATGGTGGGCCAAGGCCGTCTGCCAGATTTTGAGACGTTTTCTTTTTACGGGGTAGGGTTGTCGGACCTACGTTCAACAACCACATTAGACCGGGACCTCGATTTAAAGTGGATTCCGAACTATTACAAACATCCATAGCACCGTCGGGATTCGAACTCGAATCCTGTGGCACCGAGCCGCGCAGCGCTCACTCGACCATCAGGCCCCTATATTAATATGTATCTTATATAATAATACTAACATATTTACTAATATAGTAATAATAATAATAGTAATATAGTATTTAAAAGATTTTACACAATTTAATTCAGCTTTTAAAAATATATTCAACCTATTTAGTATATATTTGGATCGTAAATTATTTTCTATTTCAAGCTAAATTTTATACATGTGTAATAATTTGCTGATAAAAATATCTGTTTCTACAATTTTTAAAATTTTTATTGTATTAAAAATGTTAAAGATTAATTTGCCTTTTTAACTTTTTCAATACAATACATACTATATGTTTTGAATTCTTCATAGAATAAAAATATTTAAATCCTTTGTACAGATACAATACTTGCAGTAAATATTTTGTAAAAATTTCAAAAATTGAAAAAATTAAGTATGTTACTTAATCTTTAGATATATTGCTTTCTCTTATCTTTAGAATTTGGACAGATTTTAATCATAAGCTACGAATAAACCACAAAACTTCAGACTCCCTTAAATCTGTCCGATACTGTTGTGAAATATTTCCTCCATATTCAGAAAAAGTCAAGCATTTGTGCAGCAAATTTTGTAGCAAACGGACAGAAATGAATAAAAATGATACAACATCAACCTTCATATTTTATGACAAAATAGAGAAGTTTGTGTAGGAGAAAAAAAAAGCATTCAGAAAAGAAGCAAAAAAATTTTTTTTTAACCTTAAATAACTTGACATGTATATAGAGCGTTCATAAAATATGCACAGCAAACATTCAGTATACAAGCGGGAATACTTACATTTTTTTGGTCCATGATTTTTTATTTTATGCTTTATTTTTCCTGTCATATTTACATGAAATATGTGCGTATATACACACACATGAAATATTTACATACCGACCGCAATCATTTTATTTCAGCTTTTAACTTATTTAATGCAAAGCAAACAACATTAAGAATTCGTAATATTTCATCTTGTTTTCTTTCTTGGCATTAAATAAACGACATTGTTGTATTTTATATTTTTTTAATTTATTTTGTTTCTTTTTCTGATTTTTAAAAAAAAATTTTATCTTACTATTTTTCAAAAGCATGTATTGCATTAATAAATAGATTATTTTATTTTTCTGCAAAGAATAAGATATGAATGTCAATGGCAATCATGATGCTTATATTTTGTAACGTTAATATTATCATAATTTTTTTCCATATTTAGAAAAAATCTTAAACAGTATGTTATCTTTTATAGTTTTCTAATGCATCTTCGTTCCGTAAATATGCTGTTCTGTTGATTTGTTATGATAACCAATTTACTAAACAAACCCCAGATCTAAAAGATCTCTGTCCTGAATGGCCGAACAGATCACAGGTTTTGAGTTCGAATCCCGACAGTGCCATGGGTGTTTGTAGGGGTTCGGAATTCACTTTAAGCCGGAGTCCCGGTTCTCATATGACCGTAGAGCGTAGTGTGGAGGTTTAGTAGTCTTCAGCCCTTGTGGTTTCTCACTAAAGTAAAGCTGCATTTTTACCCTTCGCCATAGCCCAGTCTCCTGCGACGGGGTCTTCTGGACCTGGGGTAGGCTTTTTCTGCACGAAGGGGATTAACAACAACTAAACAAACATTTTTCAACAATATAAATGAAGTAATGCTTTCATAAAAAGCTTTCAACCTGTAAATAACAAGAATTTTCTGTTGTAGAAACCCACAAACATCCAATCAAACTATCCTGTTGAGACTCTATATCACAAAAGTCGCCAAGTCTTTTCGTTTTGTAAAACATTAATGTAACTCACTCTTCTATTTATATCTTCTTTCCTAATATCATTTGAAAATTCCAGAAATTATTTTGGCCAAATCACAAAATAGGGGTCGTTTTGATTTGGCAACTTTTTTTTGCGCTAAATGAGCGTTAAGTTCCCAAATGTGATAACTAGGGTTTCTTGTACTTTAAAAATAAATCAAATAAAAAACCTACATTAGTTACTTATATTTATTACTTATTTACTACATTTGGCAACTTATTGCTCCATTGGCGCCAAAAAAAAATCGCCAATTCTCAACGGCCCTTATTTTTGCGATTTGTTCGAATTATTTATTGTAGAATCATCTAATTGCTTACTGTAAAGTCATCATCATATATCTAACACATCCTAAAATATCATATGTGTCAAGATAATGATAAACTCTTAGTCTTGTTGACGGTGTTGGCAATGAGATTGGCGAGATGTTTATCAATCTTGGCCGATGCATTTCTCGCGAACTTGCTTTAAAATATGAAAAAAGCAGAAAATCAAATTTCATCTTTAGGCCATGTTAATAAACAAATCCAAATGAAATCTTTCTATATCCAATTATTGAGTGAAAAAATTATGTCTTATTAATGAGAAACCCTTAATTTAAATTTCTTGAAATTAAATTATGAAATTAAATAAGAAAATATTCTTGGGATTAATAAAATTGTGTAAAAATTAAAAAAATTGAATCTTTATTGTTAAACGATTATTTCAGAGATTTTAACAACTCTGATTTTTAACTGATGCTAAAAGAAGATAAGATTTAATTATTTTTTAACAAACTAACAATTAAAAACACGAAATACAAATTCATAGTTGTCTTAATTATTTTATTTAATTTTTTGTGTTTGTTCATTAAAATAAAACCTAGATTGTATACTTAGTTTTCCGAAGAATTTTTGTAAATGAATGAATAATTAGTGGTTTGTTTTATTCTTTTATAGTAATATAAATTAATTTATATAAGTTATTTTTTAAGAAAAAAAGGTTAATATAAGTTACTTTTTTTTATTCTGTAAAAACATGGCAGATAAGACAGTGCGTGGCAAAATATTTAAAATAGCCTTATTGGCGATGTTGGCGATAAGATTGGCGATGTTGGCGATAAGATTGGCGATATGTTTATCAATCTTGGCAAATTCATTTCTCTCGAAGTTGTTTTAAAATATGCAAAAAACAGAAAACCAAACTTTAGATTTAGTCCATACCTTGTGGAAAGAAATTACGCCCAAAAACGACATCATTCTGCCAACCTTTCAAAAAAATTATTAGAACATTTCGACATCTGTTGACGACAGTTCAATTATCTCTTTCGTGCTTTAAATTCGCCATGCTTATTGCCGCAATTTTAATAACAATTGATCTGCGTGCGCATTTGTTGTTGTTTGCCGTTGAGATTTAATAATTATTTTTAATAAAACTCTGTGTGAAGAATTTTTCCATAAAGTTTTTAAAAGAAAATCAATGAAGCATTGATTTATTTTCGTCACAATACATATTTCATCCTTTTTACCGAATAAAATAAACCAAATCCAATTAAAACAGTTCTTTTAAAAGTCTCCCAGAAAAGGCGATTATTCGACTTGGCGTTATTTATGGCACAATCCTTTGCAAATTGGCATGTTTATTGGATGTCTTTTTTGCTTATCTTGTAAGAATAGGATTTCCTGTAATTACAAAGCTAAATCCTGGTCCCTTAATTTACTATAATTACAAGTTTCTTGATCAGGTTTAAGCATAAAAAAAGTGGATTTTTTTCGGTCGTAATTTACTTCCTAAGAATTTACTACTTTTTTGGCGATCTAATTACGTTTCTTGAGCCGCGATATAATGCTAGTGGTAAGATGAGGATTTGTTTGTCCTTTTTCTCCTGTTCTTCTTTTACGGTTCAATTAAATATTGATAGGCCTATAAAAAATTTGATTTGCAATTTAAAAAATAAAATTTTTGTATTATTTGAAACTGCAATTAATGGCATTTTAACTGGGAATTTTAGTGTTGTCTACTTGTCAATTGGAATAATTGGCTTTTTCTTATCGTAATTAGTATTTTTTTCACACATCATAACTATATAAAAGGTGGTAATTAAATATTTCAAATTCAAATGCAAGATAAATACGAGTATGTGATTGAAAAATAACATTTACAGTTATTATATTTATATAATAACTGTTCAATTATATTATATTTATACAGTAAAACTATATTTTTCGATTAATTCTATTAGGAAATATATCGATATGTTTTTGTAAAATTGAATATTATTTAAGAAGTTTTATTCATATTTTGAAATATTTGATATTGTTGTTCATAGTTTAATCTAAAAATTAAATAAAAGTACAATATAAAAAGCAATCTCTGTTATAATATCTAAGATTTACTAATTAATACACAAAAAAAAAATTCTGTATTTAAAACTATAGTAAATTATAGATTAAGTTTAATCTATAACTTCATAGTTTGATTAAAAACTAAATAAAGGTATAATCTAAGATACTATTTAATACATACGAAAAATTCTTTGTTCTGTATTTAAAATTTCAATGAATTATTCAATTATAATTAAAAGAATGAAACATTGACTGAATATTCAAACATTACTTATGATAGTTATAAAAAAAATTAATTCCATCATTATTTTTATTATTATGTCCCAAACTTTATTACAACACTTTTAATAATAGTTTGCACTTTTAATTTTTTAAATAATTATAAGTCGGTTTTATTATACCAGAAGAATGATTATTTCATTATAGTTTTTCCTATAATAATATTATTTATCTTTGTTGTTGTTTGTTGTTTCTTATCCCAATTGGTCGACAGCAACATCTGGACCAAATCCAAGAACATTTGAGAAAAACTGACGAGTCATGATAAAAGGTAAAAAATGCAGTTTCTTTTTGTCCTTGACTTTGCGGTACAAAGACTTTGCGGAACCCAAAGAAGCCTGACTTTACCCCATCCAGTTATACCCCCAGGCACTGGGTACCCATTTAGTCGCTTTTACGACATTCATGGTCTACAGTGAGACTATTCTAATCCTGACCCACACGTGGAAATATTTGCCTTTGGTTAATACATTAATCAATAATAAAAGTAATTTCTTTAATAAATTAATACAATAAAGATAACAATACAATGAATTAAAATTCAATTTAATTTATGAAATTGTTCATGTGTTCAATTTAATTTATTAAATAGACATGGGTCGCAGAAAAGGAGTCTGAGTTTATCCCCATCCGATTTTACCCACTGACACTGAGCACCCATTTTTAGTCGCCTTTTACGACATGCATGGGCTACATTGAAGCAATTCTAACCCGCACCAACACGGGGAAATATTTGCTTTGTTTAATACATTAATAAATTAAAAAAATGTAATTCTTTAAGACAATAAGCATAACTCAATAGTGAGCTAAAATTCAATTTTATTTATTAAATAGTTCATGTGTAATTGTAGATTTCCAATAGGAGCGTATTTTGCATATTTAATTAAAAATATTAATATAATGCAATAAGAGAAATGTATTATTGAATTATAAGCGACAACACATCCAATAACGAATGTCTGTCTAAAAGATGATGCTTCATAAAAAACGCTATATCAATAACCCATTCTAAAACAAACATCGTCCCTTAATCTCAAAACTTACCACAACTCAGACATCAAGACGAAATGGATTCGCAGCTTACCGCACCGCAATGGATGAGTCCTTCACAGTGGTGGTTGGTTCTGGATGAATTTCGCCTCCAGGTAAAAATACGGCTCCCATAAGACAAATAATGATCTGTCCAATTAATAAACGGGAACGAATTTCTCCTTACTTTTCCTTTCATTGGAATTTTCAAGATTTTCCGATCGATACCACACAGCCTCTGTTTGCGAAAGAGAAATACCACAGCCGGGTTCTGACACGAATATTCTGACATGAGTCCATCCCAATAATTTATTACGTCATTAAAACTTAAAGCCGTGGGCTATCTTAACTCGGGAAGTAATTAGTGGAATTTCTCCGAGTTCGTTCTTGTTTCAGAGTGGAGCGATTGTGTTCCACGAAAACAAATATCTTCAAGTTTTCAATTTGGAATATGGTTTTCTCAAAAGTCTGGAGTGTCTCTGAAATACTCTGCTGTTGAAAAATTATTTATCTGCCATAGTATTTGTAGAAGAAAAATATTGGTGGGGTTCATAATCTCAATTTGTTATCGAAATATAGTTTGGCTTTTAATTGAATAAGATCAAAATTATAATTAAAAATATAGTTATATGCGCTAATTGACTACACTTATTGCTTGTAAACTAAAACAGCATACTTATAGTATTGATACTAAAGGGGTCAAATAATAATAATAAATAAATAAATAATAAAACAATAAAGAGGTCAATTGAACTATATTTCATTCATGTACTTCAAAAGACGGGTAACTAGTATGGTTATGTATTTTCCACAGAAGATTACGCATTAATTACGTTGAATCAATTGTTTGTTATTTAAGATACAGTCAGCAATTAAATTTCATAGTTATTAATAAATTGTAAATAAGCATCATATCATATAAACTAAAATATTTAAGACTAAAAAACTATTAAGTACAGTAGTAAAAAGTATGGCGTCTGATGGCCAAGTAACTAGCACTATGGCGCTCCGTGCCACTGGTTTCGGGGTCGAGTCCCTGTGATAACTAGGTTGTCTATTGTGGTTCGGGATGCACTTTAAACCGTAGGTCCCGGTCTAATATGATTATTGTGCGTAGGGCTGACAACCCTACCCCGTAAAAAAAGGCTAAGTGGGGCTCTGGGCTACAGTGAGGATATCCTAACCTGGACCCATATATAGAGAAATATTTGCCTTTGTTTAATGCATTAATCAATAATAAAAGACCTTTCTTTAATAAATAAATTCAATAAGCATAGCTCTATATTGAATTAAAATTCAGTTTGATTTATTAAGTAGCTCCTGTGTAATTGTCGATTTCCAATAAGAGCGTATTTTTCATATTTAATTAAAAATATTAATATAACGCAATGAGAGAACTGTATTATTGAATTATAAGCGACAACCCATCATTCAATAACGAATGTCTGTCTGATGAAGGTGCTTCACAAAATGCTATATCAATAACCAATTCTAAAACAAACATCCTATTACCGTCCCTTAATCTTAAGACTTACCACAACTCAGACATCAAGACGAAAATGGATTCGCAGCTTACCACCCGCAATGGATGAGTCCTTCGCAACGGTGGTTGGTTCTGGATGAGATCTCTCCCTCCAGGTAAAAACACGGCTTCCACAAGACAAATAATGATCTGTCCAATTAATAAATGGGAACGAATTTCTCCTTGCTTTTCCTTTCGTTGGAATTTTCGAGATTTTTCCAATCGATACCACACAGACTCTGTTTGCAAAGAGAAGTGTACCACAGACGAGTTCTGACAGGAATACTCTGACATAAGTCCATCCCAATAATTTATAATGCCATTTAAACTTAAACCCGTGGGCTATCTTGACTCTGGGAATTAATTAGGGAATTTCTCCGAGTTTCGTTCCTGGTTCAGAGAGGAGAGATTGTGTTCCTGGAAAACAAATATTTTCAAGTTTTCAATTTGGAATACAGTTTTCTCTAAACTCTTGAAGACTGTCTAAAATACTCTGTTGTTGTTGAAAAATTATTTATCTGCTATATTATATGTAAAAGAAAAAAATATTGGTGATGTTCATTATTTTAAGCATAATCTCGATTTTTTATCGAAATATAGTTTATGCTTTTAATTGAATCAGATCAAAAATTATAATTAAAAATATAGTTATATACGCTAATTGACTAGGCGTATTCAATGTGAACTAATACAGCATACTTATAGTATGTCAAGAAAGTAATCAATTGAATTTAATTCGATTTATATACTTCAAATTCAAGAATTATAAAACTAGTAAGATTATGTGTTTTCCACTGAAGAGTATATATTAATGGTGTTAAGTCAATTGTTTGTTATTTAAGATAGGATCAGCAATTAAATTTCATAGTCGTTAATAATGAATTTAATTCGATTTATATACTTCAAATTCAAGAATTATAAAACTAGTAAGATTATGTGTTTTCCACTAAAAGAGTATATATTAATGGTGTTAAGTCAATTGTTTGTTATTTAAGATAGGATCAGCAATTAAATTTCATAGTCATTAATAAATGGGAAATTAGCATTATAAAATACAAAATAGAAAATATTTCATACTAAAAAATATTAAGTGCAGCAGTAGAAATTATGGGGTCCGATGGCAGAGTGACTGGCGCTCCGTGCCACAGATTTAGGGTTCGAGTGCCTGCTGAGCCTTGGATATCTATAGTGATTCGGAATAAAGTTTAAACCATAGGTCCCGATCTAATATGAGTATGGGGCATAGGGCTGACAACCCTACCCCGTAAAAAAAAAGACTACAGTGAGGGCAGTGGGCTACAGTTGGGTTATCCTAACACGGATGCATACAGAGAAATATATGCCTTTGTTTAATACATTAATCAATAATAAAAGTAATTACTTTAATAAATTAATACAATAAGCATAGCACTGAATTGAATTAAAATTCAATTTAATTAATTAAATAATTCACGTGTAATTGTCGGTTTCAATAGAAGCGTATATTACATATTTAATTAAAAATATTAATATAATGCAGTAAGAGAAATGTATTATTCAATAATAAACGTCAACACATCATCAATAACGAATGTCTATCTGACGATGGTACTTCATAAAACGCTATATCAATAACCAATTCTAAAACAAACATCGTATTACCCATCACTTAATCTCAAAACTTACCACAACTCAGACATCAAGACGAAATGGATTCGCAGCTTACCACACCGCAATGGATGAGTCCTTCGCAACGGTGGTTGGTTCTGGATGAGATCTCTCCCTCCAGGTAAAAAAACACGGCTTCCACAAGACAAATAATGATCTGTCCAATTAATAAATGGGAACGAATTTCCCCTTGCTTTTTCTTTCGTTGGAGTTTTCGAGATTTTCCAATCGATACCACACAGACTCTGTTTGCAAAAGAGAAGTGTACCACAGACGAGTTCTGACAGGAATACTCTGACATAAGTCCATCCCAATAATTTATTATGCCATTTAAACTTAAACCCGTGGGCTATCTTGACTCTGGGAATTAATTAGGGAATTTCTCCGAGTTCGTTCCTGGTTCAGAGAGGAGAGATTGTGTTCCTGGAAAACAAATATTTTCAAGTTTTCAATTTGGAATACAGTTTTCTCTAAACTCTTGAAGACTGTCTAAAATACTCTGTTGTTGTTGAAAAATTATTTATCTGCTATATTATATGTAAAAGAAAAAAATATTGGTGATGTTCATTATTTTAAGCATAATCTCGATTTTTTATCGAAATATAGTTTATGCTTTTAATTGAATCAGATCAAAATTATAATTAAAAATATAGTTATATACGCTAATTGACTAGGCGTATTCAATGTGAACTAATACAGCATACTTATAGTATGTCAAGAAAGTAATCAATTGAATTTAATTCGATTTATATACTTCAAATTCAAGAATTATAAAACTAGTAAGATTATGTGTTTTCCACTGAAGAGTATATATTAATGGTGTTAAGTCAATTGTTTGTTATTTAAGATAGGATCAGCAATTAAATTTCATAGTCGTTAATAATGAATTTAATTCGATTTATATACTTCAAATTCAAGAATTATAAAACTAGTAAGATTATGTGTTTTCCACTAAAGAGTATATATTAATGGTGTTAAGTCAATTGTTTGTTATTTAAAGATAGGATCAGCAATTAAATTTTATAGTCATTAATAAATGGGAAATTAGCATTATAAAAAATACAAAATAGAAAATATTTCATACTAAAAAAAATATTAAGTGCAGTAGTAGAAATTATGGGGGTCCGATGGCAGAGTGACTGGCGCTCCAGTGCCACAGATTTAGGGTTCCGGTGCCTGCTGAGCCTTGGATATCTATAGTGATTCGGAATAAAGTTTAAACCATAGGTCCTGATCTAATATGGTATGGGGAATGGGGCTGACAAACCTACCCCGTAAAAAAGACTACAGTGAGGGCAGTGGGCTACAGTTGGACTATCTAACACGGATGCATACAGAGAAATATTTGCCTTTTGTTTAATACATTAATCAATAATAAAAGTAATTACACTTTAATAAATTAATACAATAAGCATAGCACTGAATTGAATTAAAAATTCAATTTAATTTATTAAATAATTCACGTGTAATTGTCGGTTTCAATAGAAGCGTATATTACATATTTAATTAAAAATATTAATATAATGCAGTAAGAGAAATGTATTATTCAATAATAAACGTCAACACATCATCCAATAACGAATGTCTATCTGACGATGGTACTTCATAAAAACGCCATATCAATAACCAATTCTAAAAACAAACATCGTATTACCCATCACTTAATCTCAAAACTTACCACAACTCAGACATCAAGACGAAATGGATTCGCAGCTTACCACACCGCAATGGATGAGTCCTTCGCAACGGTGGTTGGTTCTGGATGAGATCTCTCCCTCCAGGTAAAAACACGGCTTCCACAAGACAAATAATGATCTGTCCAATTAATAAATGGGAACGAATTTCCCTTGCTTTTCTTTCGTTGGAGTTTTCGAGATTTTCCAATCGATACCACACAGACTCTGTTTGCAAAAGAGAAGTGTACCACAGACGAGTTCTGACAGGAATACTCTGACATAAGTCCATCCCAATAATTTATTATGCCATTTAAACTTAAACCGTGGGCTACCTTGACTCTGGGGAATTAATTGGGGGGAATTTCTCTAAGTTCGTTCTCGGTTCAGACAGGAGAGATTGTGTTCCACGAAAACAAATATCTTCAAGTTTTCATTTTGGAATATAGTTTTTCAAAACTCTTGGAAGCCTCTCTGAAATACTCTGCTGTTGTTGAAAAAATATTTATCTGCTATATTATTTGCAAAATAAAAAGTATTGCTGGGGTTCATTATTTTTAATGTAATCTCGATTTGTTATCAAAATGTAGTTTTGGGCTTTCTATTGAATAAGATCAAAATTATAATTAAAAATATAGCTATAAACGCTTATTGACTACGCTTATTACTTGTAAAAAGTAAAAACGGCATACTATCGTACGTCGATAAAAATCAGGTGAACCATATTCGATATAAGTACTCAAAAACACGGATAAAACTAATATGGTTAAGAATTTTCCACGGAAGTTTATGCATTCATTACGTTGAATCAATTAATTTATTGTTTTTAGATACAGCCAGCAATTATATTTCATGGTTATTAATGAATTGAAAATGGCATTATAATATATAAAATAAAATATTTAAGATTAAAAAATTTTAATTAGTAAAAGAAAATATGGGGCTTGATGCCCCGTGAGACTTGCGCTCTGGAACTCAATGCCACAAGTGTCGGATTCAGGTACTTGCGATGCCTTGGATATCTGTAGTGGTTTTGCAATTCACTTTAAACCGTAGATCCCAGTCTAGTATGACTATTGGGTGTAGGGCGGACAACCCCTACCCAGTAAAAAAGAAAAGCATCTCCTGTCTCGAAATCCCGAGACGGGCTTGGCTCCCTAAGGGGTCTGTTGCGCCAGTGAAGAAGGAAGAAGTGGGAAGTATATCAGTTATTTTCATTAAAGTTCGAGCAAAACCTATGTTAATAGAGATTCTGAGAAGCATGTAATAATTAATTAAGATCAGTCAATTTATCTGTCAAGACAGTGTCTACATTTAACTTTCATATTATTAATAAATAGAAAACTACTTAACAATGAATACATGGAAACTTAACTGCCGATATTTTAATAAACATTTCTCCCTTTATACTGCTCCAATACAAAAGTACACATTATTGAAAATTGTAGTAATAATAAATCATCATTAGTATGAAATCAAAGTAACTGCAATATTAATTTATATCCATGAAGATATATCATCTAGCCATTCTCCAACAATCTTACAATTACCGAAATTCAAGCATTGAGACAAAATTAACTCGTAGCTTTTAATTCTGAAATTAAAGAACCTGGTACTTTGGCATTATTACTGAAATTGATTGATTGCTTTATTTTACAACGATGTCTTAATATTCATTGCTAACAGACACTAGTTGTAAATTTGAACCAAATTCCTAAACACATTTCTGAGTAGAGTTTATCTTTTTTTTTTTTAATCAAAAAAATTCTGAGTAACATTGCACTATTTAAGTTTAAAAGTGGTTGAATGTTCTACAAGTGTTGTAAAAATGGAATTGTTAGGTTTTTAGCAAAACATTATTCTTCCACTTCGTGCTTATGTAATTATGATCCCAAGATGCATATTTATTGTGGCAAGTAGAAAACTAATTCGAAGGTAGTAAATTTCCATTTTTAGATTTATTTCTTAATGAAATAAGAGTTTACAGTGATCAATCCTTTCTTTTTATTGTGTAATTCTTTAATTGTAATTGCGTTGCTTAAAGTCCTCAAGTAATTATAATAACCAAGTACCACAGAATCCTCAAGATGATTGAGTAGATTAAAAGATCTCAAAAAAGGCTATTCCCTGAAGGTAAATTAATCTCAGTTGAATTAACTGACCGGGATAAGTTTTTTCTCTTTCTTTTTGAGTTTTCAAACTTTGACAATCAGTTTTTGTAATTTCATTTTACAATGTGAAAATCAGGGGCTGGTTTTGGTCGTTAACTTTTTCATTATGACAAAGGGTTTGCCCAATAATTGTCACTCAATTGTAATTATGATTTCTCTTCAATCGAGATTACTCAGAGGAATAATTAGTGAAATTTCTCAGTATTCGTTTTAGGCTGGAAGACGACAGGATTGGGAAAACTGCCCTTTAAGATAACAAATCTTTTTTCCATTTAGAATTCATTTTTCTCAAAACGTTTGAAAATACTTTTAGATAAATCAATAATTTAAGATAATCAATGTCATAAAATAGTTCACTAGTCCATTCTTAAAATAACAATTAAATAAGAAACGTACGAGTAATACAATCATGGCATTTATATAGATTTGGAAAAAGTTCACTCATTAAAATTATTTTTAAGAGTAATCTTTAAAATTGTTATTATTATATATTTCTCATCAAGATTCTTAAACTGTTTTTTCTCCACGGATGCTATTACAGTAATTTGAGAGATGCGTTCTATTTTTAGAACATTTTAGCGTTCTATTTTTCAGAACATGCGATCTATTTAAATGCAAAAAATAATTTTTCAGAAGTTAATTGTCTGCACAATATCATAATACGAAATAAACAGATTTTTAAATTTATATCTATCTTATAGTAAATTTAATTGAAATTTAATACAGCTTTTAAAAATTATTTTTAATTATATTTCCCATCATATATTTAATTTAAGTAAATAAATACATATTTTTTTTTTTCGTTCCACTTTTTTATCATGCTATAAAGTTTTACACTCTATCATGCAAGGTGCAAATTATGCAAGTTTTACTCATTTGCAAGCTATCCTTCCAAATATTAATATATGCATATAGGAAATATTTGTACTCAATACTCGTTATAAAAATGCTTATCAGATAGAAATATTTCTACTGGGGTAACTGAAATGAGATCGCGGCATATCAATAGCTAGTTACTGAATAACTATTGCAGATGAATTTCGTCTCACATGACAACTTGTTCATAACTGGGAACTGGGATTTTATTACTTTTATTGTTACTATAATTGCTATAGTACTATATCAGAATACAATTTTCGTACATGATAGTGGGGAGTGCAAGTTCGGTAACATTTTTTGTTATGGAAGTTTCAAGGACCATTTCGTTCATTTTCTGCTCATCAATGTATGCACGTCTTTACTTCCTTTTTACACTGATAGAGAGACAATCGATTGGTTTCATCAGAATAAGGATCGCTTCAACACGCTGTAGTTGTCTGTTGTTGCTTTAAACTGCTTTATAAAGAATTTAACTCAAAACATGGCTGCTCCTATTCATATTTGAATTTGATTATCTTAATGATCTAGAATCCTGCACTATACCTCTAATCCTGCACTAGATTTCTAATCTTTAATCTTGCACTAGATCTCTAATCTCTAATTCTACACGTAATGATTTAGAATCCTGTCTGTTAGCTTAATGATCTAGAATCCTGCACTATATCTCCAATCCTGCACTAGATTTCTAATCTTTGATCTTGCTACTGAATCTCTAATCTCTAATTCTACACATAATGATTTAGAATCCTGTCTGTTAGCTTAATGATCTAGAATCCTGCACTATATCTCAATCCTGCACTAGATTTCTAATCTTTTAATCTTGCACTAGATCTCTAATCTCTAATTCTACACATAATGATTTAGATCCTGTCTGTTAGCTAATGATCTAGAATCCTGCACTATATCTTCCAATCCTGCACTAGATTTCTGATCTTACTAGATCTCTAATCTCTAATTCTACACATAATGATTTAGAATCCTGTCTGTTAGCTTAATGATCTAAGGGCTGCTGCCTGTTATCTTAATGATCTAGAATCCTGCAATCCTGCACTGTATCCAAATGAAAGACAAAATGTCCACCTCGGCTTTTAAATGAAAGAAAGCTGATTGTGCATACGTTTTACTGAATTTTCTTCTTAATTTGTCCACCTAATTTAGCCAATTAATACAAAATATTCGAAGAATCTTTCATCCATTCAGCCGGTTGGTAATATCTAACATCATTCCTGTCACAATCAAATTTTCTTTTCTAAGCAACGAAGAAGATTATTAAATACTTCATACTTTAATAAATTATATCTATAGCTTTTAATAAGACTTGTTGATGAAATTTTCTTTTCCCATTGCAACATGGTTTAACTATATTCGTGCTTAATTTTTACACGTATATAAGTGCACTTGATGCAAAAATATTTTTTATTCCTTGGTGCAACTGACACACTCTTTTATAAGGGTGTAGAGACTCAATTCTATTTTACTCATTATTCTAGCATGAATCAAGCTTCTTTACACGTTTATAATAATGTATGAAACACAGCTATTTTTTAAACGTTTATAATAAATGTATGAGATCTAAACTATTTTTTACTCGTTTATAAGTGTATGAATCTACTATTTTTACGTTTATAATAAATGTATGAAGCAGCTATTTTAACTCATTTATTGGTGTATGAAACTGTTTTATTATTACACTGTTTTCATTCATTCGTTACATGTTACATTCATACATGTTTATAAGTGTAGCCAAACTTAGCTTCTATTATGTGTTTCTTGCTAAGCGCCTTGCTTGAAAGTGAATGTAAAAAGTATTCATATAGTGCTAGTTGATAATGAAAGACAAGCCTCTAGTGCAAATTCTAATTGAGTGGTAAATATAAGTCCACTAAAACTAAGGACATGAGATAATTTTCTTCGTTTATGATAATTTTCAGTCAATAATTGAATAAATTTAAATCTATTACATGCATTCATTTTACATTTCAGTTTCCAATCATTTTATCAGTAATTGGAATATTAGCATAGTTGCTGCTGTTCTTTTGAGATATTTTTATTTGCGTATTATTTTCATATTTTCTGTTAATATATAATAATGAGAAGCAAATATACATTTTCCTGTTTATTAGTTATAATCTACTTACTATACTATGTATCAACATATTCATGTCTAGCCACTTCTTAATAAGCACTTCCAGCGCTTTATTGAGGGCAAATCATATATAATGCAATCACACGTTTTGTCCTAGCGCGCATTTTGCTTAAGCTGGAATTTCCACGCGAGCACCAAGCAATCATATAATATGAATCACGTACACTTTATCTAGCCTTTTTAATAACAATTTCATAGAAATCAAACAAAATATACTATGCAAATCCCGCAATTATGTCCATCATTTTCTTTAATAAGGAATTTCACAAAAAACAAGAGAAAAAATACCACAGTACAAGATATATTTATAGCTAGCCAAGAAGGCAGAAATTTTAATTTAATTAATTTAAAAGAAAGTTACTGGCGACATGTTACATAAATCTTTGGTTTGATTATATCAATGAAACAAAGTTTAGAAGGGCAATCTTTAAAAAGAAACTCTATTAATTATCGTTTAATAGATAATTAATATTCTTCGCGCATTTTCTTTATATTGCAGAAAAACATTCCCGTAATTTTTTTATCTATTACATAATTTTTAAATTCATATAATTTAAAATAAATTTAAAGAAAGTATTTTACACAAACTATGTAACCCAAACCCTTAACATTGCTAGAAAAGCAACATATTTTGAAATATTGATGCATTTAAATATAAGGAAATAAAATAAAATCCTAAGCCTCAGAAATATTTAAATCAATTTAATGTCTACATTTTATTCTTAATTTACTTTGGCTGGCATATATTTTTCCAACACAACTTAATACGTAAC
>BPLR01020353.1:0-35938 GCA_021605095.1 Caerostris extrusa | reverse complement strand
ACTACAAACATTCATGAGTACCGCCGGGACTCGAACCCGAAACTTGTGGCACTGAGCGCAAGAATACTTATTCTAATCACAGAAAATATGTTTCTTTCCCATAAAAGATAACATTTATTGAGGATTGCAAAAATATTTCCGTCTCATTCCGCTACAGCCTAACCTACCCTACAATGGCCTCTGACTGTTTTATTTCATGAATCTTATACACAGATGTAATTTTCTTAATCATAAAATCCTTGTATAAAATATATTTTCCCGAAGATACAATATGTTTCTAAAAGATAGTCTTGCATCTACTAACAAATAAATGCTTTATTTTTTCTGAAAGAATTCAACTGAATTTTTCCATATGACAAACCTCTTTATAAAGAAAAAAATATATATTTTAACCTCTTTTTGGCCGATAAAAAGAAACTGAGAATTCGAGAAGTGATGAAAGCCCCTACTAAAGTTCAGATGTGCAGATAAATACACTCCATCAATGATTTACGTCGGAGGAGTAGACAAAAGAGAATTACCTCCATCTCTCTCTCATCTACTACAATTAAAAAAGAGAATTACCTCCATCGGGATTTGCAGGCCAACAATAAGGCTCTAATCCACTGAATAAAGACACTGTGCGAAAAATTAAGCTACAATTCTTTTAATAACTCCGCAAGCAATCACCTGGGAGAAACATTAGGGAGGGATCATTTAACACCAAATCAAACTATAAAAAATTATTACTTAAAAAACAATTTGGAATGTTGGGTATTTTTTAAAACACTGGATGTTTAAAAATGGAATTAACTAGTAAGCAATGGCTGCCCTCAGCAACACTGAAGTAAAAAACCTAAACAACGATGTAATGTTTAAGCATTGGATAGTAGAGGAAATTGTAAAAAAGGGGATTTTTATGATCAGTACATAGAACCCCAAATTTAATAGTGAAATGATTTGTATGCAAATATCAGGAACAAAGGCGTCACAGGTAACGTAAAGTTATGCGTAGTATGACAAACGTAATTGATGCAAAAAATGAACCATAATGAGTTCCGAAAAGCATTCCAGAATTGAAAGTTTGGTTTGGTGTGTTACTCTATGATTATTGTTTTGCACATTTTGGGCTAATTGGACCGGAATCTGCAATCAGCACATTTGAATGCAAAATATACCTTTATTCCGTGCCTTAGTTTAGAGTATATTAAAATAAAATTCATCGTACTTTTGCTGTCAATAAGACGCATCTAAGGTGAATCGGCACTGAGTTATTAAGCAGAACTCCACATAGTAGTTAATCACAGCACTATGGTCTCTTATGTATTATATCACACTAAAAAGGCATTTGCTGGATGGTAGTGTTATTGTTACTCTAATATCATTGCTTGCACACTTTGAGATAATTAGACCGGGACAAATAATTTAATGTGGATTCCTAACCACAAACAGCATCCATGTCTCCGCCAGGAGTTGAACTTGAAGGCTGTGATATCGAAGGCCATAGCGCCAGCCACTTGGACACCAGTCTGCGAACAATGAAAGAGTATATTGTTTTCGCGTTTTTGGTTTGTGGCTCTACGGCCATTTTTTTGCACGCTTTGAGATAATTAGATCCGAAACCTACCATTTAACGTAGACTCTTATCCCCGAACAAACATTCGTGCCACCGGCAAGAATCGAACCTGGAGGTTGCGGTAACAAACGCCAAAACACTAGTCCTTTAGCCTAAGAAATGATGATAGTATTCAGTCTTTTAACCTCACCCAACAGAGAACAAAATGAAACAGATGCCCATTGAGAAATGGATGCCCTTACCTCAGTGTTACGTCGAAACCCAGGTTCCCCTGCATAGGGGAGGTCAACGCCCTATGTCCAGAAAAACATCCTGTCTGTGGGGGTGTCTGGCAGAGGGGTGAGGTGACGGGAGAAAGAGTGTAGGAATGAGTTGAAACTCAGCGACCAAAGAGAAAGGTTGTGTGGCAGTGCATCTTCGAGCTTGATGGCTGCATAAACTAAATGAGTTGAAACTCAGCGACCAAAGAGAAGGTTGCGTGGCAGTGCATCTTCGAGCTTGATGGCTGCATAAACTAAATGAGTTGAAACTCAGCGACCAAAGAGAAAGGTTGCGTGGCAGTGCATCTTTGAGCTTGATGGCTGCATAAACTAAATGAGTTGAACAACTACGACCAAAGACAACGTTGTGTGGCAGTGCATCTTCGGAGCTTGATGGCTGCATAAACGTAAAAGAGTTCAATAAGTGTAACCAACGAGAAAGGTTGTGTGTGGCAAAAACCATCTTCGAGCTTGATGGCTGCCTAAATAAAGGAGATTAATTAATACAGTCCACGTTTTTTACTTGAGTTTATTTTTGTGACTGAGCTGTCCCAACACTCAGCAATTATGGAAAATTCTGGTACTGAATAGGGAGATAAGGTGCCAAGCAACAAATGCAGTTAAAGGAAGCTATATCTCTTACTACAAGATATATGTTTGTTCTTCTTCTTTCAGATAAGCAATTTTACTAACACCATTTTTTCGATGAAACCTTTTTTTTTTCGTTTGATTCCGCACTATAAGCACTCTATTTATTAGTATAAAATAATGTCTCTGCATTCTGAATTTCAATTTCCAGGCGATTTCTTTCGGAAATACGACAAAAAAAAAAAAAAAAACGTTGCTTACATTTTTCACACCAAATGTTTTAATGGTTCTCGATTTAAGAATCCAAGCTTTCCTTTACATTGTTGGGACTAAGCTATTTATAATGACTCAGAGATCTTCTAATACTGAATCACGCTGTCAAAATTTTTTTACGGTATCTTTTTCCACTGAAAGAGATATTTACTTTTATATCTATCTTCTCGTGATAATTACAATCTCTGTTGATAAAGCGCTTCACGGGATGAAGATAATGCGGAACACAAAGGTTCTAATGAAGTTATCTTATTGTTGCGCTTCCTGAAAGGGGAGATCTCTTCTTTTACTTAGAATATCTCGGTGAAGCTTATCTTTCCTTGAAAGGTATAATGAACCTTTTTTTTTTCTATGCTTCTTTTATTAATACTTAACTTAAAGAAACTCCTCAAGATAAGCATATTTAAAACTCCTGGTGAAGAGCATTTTGACGTCTTATTGATTAATGTAAATAAATATTCCGTGGCCACTAAAGATACAACTTTTTTCCATAAATTAAGGATAATTCAGAATCACACAGAAATTGATATCTAAAATAAATATTTCACCTGTAGATATAACACACATCTTGAAGAATATGCAAATTACAGGAAACCACCAGATGGCGCGGATAATACGTCACAATGACGATGTAAGAGAAGGGTATATAAGAATGGTGGCAAAGAAGTAAAATTGTTCACAAGCGCTTTAAAAGCATTTCAGTGCACCCGCATACGACACAAAAAAAATTTGGATGATTTTTACGTGGTAGAATTGTCGGACGACTTCTGGAATGTGGACGTACCCAGCTGGTAGTATTCATTTTCCATCTCCAGGCCCGCAACGATTCCAAGATGACGGTAATTTAGATGGTTCTCGAGTTACAACGCTGAATGGGACCGGTATTTAGCAGTTACTGCCAAAAGAAACAGACGGAGAAAACATCAGACCTTCTCGTCAGCCATCTTCAGCTACCGGTACGACAGTTTCAAGGGACCGTGTACAGACGCTTAGGGGCACATTGGTATAATGACTCGTAGGCCTCAGATGGCCACTTACGGCAACTCACTGTCGCCTGCGATTAACCCTCTGAGTAGAGAGCATTTTTGCAACAGTGGTCTGGTCTGTGATGTTTCCGGACGAAAGGTTTAGTTTGCAGTCTGATTTGCTTTTCATATGGAGAGTGCCAGGTACCCGTCCACCAAGAAAGAACACCATTGAACGACACCGTTACGGTGGTTGATGGCTCGTTTGGGAGGAATTATTCTTGGTCCCCAGAACTGACCTTCAGTGTAACGATGAAGGCCATAATGTCATTCTGAACAAAATGTACTTTCAGCGCCACGGGTGCTGAATTTCTGTTTATCGATGACAACGCCTCCTCTGCAAACATTGTAGACGAATGCCTTCAATTGAGGATATTTATGAATTCACCGGTATCACCCGTATGGGACCCGTTTGCCAGCATACTCACCGGACTTGAATATCATGTGGGGGATAAGTCGCTTATCTTTCAACCCCCTTCAACCGAAACTGGGGCATATGGTGTAATATTCCCCAAGATCAGATTGATACCTTTTTTTCCGGGAGACATATGCCATCCTACTAAATCATGTTATACCTGCAAATAGGTTTTTTTTTAAACTTTGTCAAGAGTAAAAAATCGCATATTTAAAACTCCTGGTGAACATAGCATTTTGACGTCTTACCTCGATTAATGTAATTAAATATTCCGTGGCCACTAAATCCTTAATTTACTGACTATTTTATAAAAGGAAAAACATCTTTAAAGTCTCTTGAAGATTAGATAAATTTATTTTTATTTGTTTGAGGTAGTATGATATATTTGCATTTATAGAAATATTTAAACATCTGAAAAGTGAAGATATGTTTTTTTTAGCATAAATCGTTCATTCTCATTTGTATGTTTAACAATAAGCTTTTGTTTTTTTTTTTGAAATTTCATTTTGAATATAAATAAGTTTCCATCATAAATGTAAACTTAAAATACAATAGCTGTAAGAAATTTCTTAATGAAAATGTAATTTTTTTTTTTAAGGCCCAATGGTAAATTGAGAATTAAAATCAAAAATAATGTGACAAAGTGTTTTCCTGAAGAAGGTGCAATAATATAAAAAAATAAAATATATTATAATTAGTGCTTTTATATAAGAGAAACTTAAAATTTTACTTAAAAGGGTAACTATCTGTAATTACAAGTAAAAATATAAATTACGTAGAAGTGTAAGTTGTTTATTAGAAATTAAAAAGCATTCTCTTTATTTTAAAATTGAAACATATTTAAAATGCAATATAATTTTTTTTTTTCAAATTATTTTCAAAGAATTTCAAACTTAAAAGTAATTAATGATTTTACGTTTAAATTAAACCATTCTAACTATAGTTTTAACTTAACTTAAAATATTTTAAGCCTTGTTTTTAAGCACAAATAAGTAATTTTAATTTACAAAATTATTAGAATTATTTTATTTTGAATTTTTGTATTTATGAAGAATATATTCTGCAACTTCAACTTAAAATATTAATAGCACTAGGTTTGTTCTGTTGAAAGTTGTTTACTGCAATTTCTGCTAAATAATAATATTGGTGATGAGATTGAGGTTGAGAAGCAAAAAATTTGTTAATGGAACATGATAAGAGAAATTACTTAAAATAAACAACATTTTATCAATGGGAATCTAAAAAACGGACAAAATTAATCCTCAAAAAATAAAAAAAAAAACTATCTTTTATTCTTTATACCATTTCTTTTATGAATTTTCGTGGAGGATTTCCTTTCTCAACTTCTTCAGAAAATAATTTATTAAGAAGGAAAAAAACAATTGCATTTTTTATTCTGTTCTATTTCATTCATATTCTGCCAGCTAGAAAAAAAAAATATAGAAAACCGATAAGTGCATAAAAGAATAAGCTATCGTTATATGCCAACGGTCAGTTCTATTTGAAAAACTTCAATAATACAGAGTAGAATGGCTATGGGCATTTTTTAGAGAACATAGCGAGTTTTCTTACATAAATTTCTTCATAACGCGTTGGAGCAATATTGATATAAATCCTGTAAGAATAATCATTTGTAGTATAGAGTTAGAATATGTACAAAAATGTTATTATGCAGAATAAAAATAAAAAATACTGATAAGTCACGAAATATTTGTATGCATTGATAAAGTATTTTGTAATATTCCTACAGATTCAGTTAAATAAATATCAGATTAAAAAAAAATATCAACGTTATTATAAGCATCGGTGAATCTAAAGATGGGGCATGATGGCAAAATGACTGGTCCTCGGTGCCACAAGTTTCGAATCGAGTCCCAGAGGTGCCAGCGATGTTTATAGATGTTCGGAATCCGCTTTAAACCTTAGGGCCTGATCTGGAACCTTAAAAATATATTTATTTCATGTATTATTTAGACAGAAAGCCTGCTCGAAGTGTCATATTTTTTATTTCAGAAACATCTACAAGAATTCTGTATAAATTTTTATGTCATTGAATTTTGAAATAAGTTTTTGTTTATTTTTACTTTATTTTTGTTTTACTTTATTTTATTTTTGTTTCATTTTATAATTGCTTGAACAAAATGTTGACTTTACAGAATGTTGATTAATAATTTATTTAATCTTTGAAAAAATGTACTGTAAAGAACTATTTAAAGTTTCGGAAACAAAAATTGCAAAATCTAAACTAAGCTATGAGATTCGATTCTTTTATTATATAAAGAATATCTAACAATAATAAATGAAGAGTATTGGATAACGTACAAATACTTCTCTGGACCTCGTAATTTTATATTTTTGACATATTGATAATTTTTTTATGATTAAATATCACTTTAAGACTATTAAATAAATGTTCAAATTTACATTGATTATTTATACTATTCTAATATGTGTTAAATAAAAATTTTTAAACTTAAAAATATTGAAATTATTTCAAATACATTTATTTTTTTTTCATACAATGAGCAATATATTAGAAAATTGTAAATAAAAAAAATAATTGCAATTTATAATAAGTTTTATAGGAATAACTATAAAAGAATCTCTATTTCCTTTTTCAATTTATAATTTTATCTAATGCTATGTTTAGTTTCCAATTTCAATGATTTTCATAGATTTCTTTATCGAAATAATTGCTCATATAATATATACCATAATACTTACCATGAATTTATCTTACAAAGCTTAACCTTTCTTATTTTACAGTGTTTCAAATATTTTGTTCTTCCAATTTCATAAAAAATGTGTGAAAAAAATTTACTTTAAATATTGAAATAAATAAAAAAAAAAGGAAATTTAATATCCTTCGATGTTTTAGAAAGACAGCAATAGTTCGTTTTAAAGTTAAAAAAACATTTTGCAGAATGAAAACATGTTTCACTTTCAAAAGTTTTATGTCACAAAAACTATTTACGAAATTATAAAACCAAAAATGATTAATCCTTGCGTGATATTCCCTTTCAGAAAACAAAACTTATTGAAACTTATTTTTCCCTCAAGGAAATTAAAAGTTTGAATGGTTTCAGTCTCTTTTAAAAACTTTCATCTTTTCTTTTAATAAGAAAAGAAAAACTAAATCTGACCTCTAATTGCTGCAACAAATTCTTTTTCTGAGTTGCAGGAATTTGAAATGACAGAAAAATTATTTCATCAAAATGGCGGGAAAAAAAAGTTCTCTTTTTTATTAGTGCGAGGGCAATATAATTTTTATTGTTTTTGTTTTCAAACTTTTGCAATTTGTAAAATAAAAATCCAGTTCATCAAAACTGTAGACATTTATCCGAATTCTTTTGAAAAAGCTCATTAAAAAGTTTATTCAAGATGAATCCTCAATTAAGTCAAGTTTGCCAATGTCTATTTCCTTTACCATGTGACTTTTATATATTTAAACATCGATTCAGATGAAACAAAACTTATTCATGAAATGTTTTAAAACATAGAAGGATTGAAAATGAATATGAAGACATTACGAAGTTCAACTTAAGAGCGAATTCCCCTTGGATAGGTCGTATTGGGAGACCAAAATATGATACATTTTATTTTAATATACTCTAAACATACTCACTATATAAAAGACACATTTTGCATTCAAATGTTCTGCTCATTCAAATTCTTTCAATTTTTTCCCCATGTAAACCAATCGACATTCTTCTGTTATTTTATTATTTGAACTTCAATTTCTACTTGTAAAACTTATCCTTTCGTACTCCATCATTTGAATTTTACATTGTATTATAAATTTTTGAATTATTTATGTATATAAACGTGTTATATTTCAATTTGTATCTGCGTCAATGATAGTAGAATTTTTTTATAGCTGAAGAAAGCTTTTTTACGGCTTAATTTTAACATAAATAATTTTAAATTCAACTGTAAATGTTACAATTTTATACAGTTATTTTACATTTTACAATTTATAAAACCTTAGAATGTAAAATGGCTCTTGAGATTTTCTATGTGCCTTACGTATTATAACTATAATTTGATTCTAAACTTATATTAGATACGAAAACCAATATTATATTTTTCTTGAAAAGATTGTCCCATTTTGATTGAGTTTATATATTTCACCACTTTGTTTATTCAAAATCATTCAATTGAATTTGGAACAATTCTTTCTTTTTAAGTAATGGAAACAAAATATTCGATTTATAAAAAAAAGCCTTATTTGAATGTTTACACAAAGAAATATTTTCCATTCAAAGTAAGCCCCTTAAAATGATATGGATACTTGTTATCTGCTAGATACGAAGCAGATGTGTGATGAATAAATGCATGCGAAAATAGCAGGTTGAGGAGAACGATCCATTTTCCATTGAAGTGTTATTATGAGGATCAGCGTGTTATTTGAAAGCAATTTGAATTTTCCACTGATGCATGAATAGATAATAAGGCTGACTCAGGAAAATTGAATCTAAAATGGAATGCGATTGTATAGAAGCGTTCTAGTTTTGTGCATAAAATAATATTCCAAAACAGAATTGAATTTTCTTTACAGTGTCAAATTTTTTTCTAAACGTAATTTGTCTATGAAAACGTTTATTTCTATAGAGTTATTACATTTAAATAGTAACTTAATAAGGATATTCAGTAAGAAATTATCTCTAAATAAAAATATGTAATTATTTCTGTACCACAAAAGTGTGAGAGGTTTTATAAAAAAGGGTTTTTGGGGTTATAAAAACAAAATAAACGTGACATTCCTTAAAAGAGCACATTTCCGCTTTTTTTTTTTTGTTACAGAGAAAGATAATAAAATTATATGAAAAAGACATGATTTATAATAACGTAATCAAAATAATTTTATAAACGTGTAGGTAATCCTCAAACATGGATTCAGATTCTCTAAAGAAGTTTAGATAAAACTTTTATTGTACGTGAAGGAGTTATGTAATATGCCTGAACGGGAAAAGTTATTTCAAAAACATTTTCACCTCATAAATACTGATGTCGATTTCATTTAAAGATTCTGGTCATTTTGTGTTGCTTTTATTAAAGTCGTTGGTTTTGGATAGGACAATAAACAAGTAATATAAAAAAATCCTACTACAATCAATTCCTACTTTTTTTTTCACTCTATTGCAGAAAGTCCTTTAGAAATAATTTCCATTCATTTTTTTTTTTCTGGCGCCATCTATTAGTAGACACATGCAACTTAAATCTAAAAAAAAAAAAACTAAAATTAATTCATTAAATTTAATTACTGAATTAATATTTGAAAAATTGTATTAACATCAGGTGTCATCCACTACAAGTTCTAAAAAATGTGTTTGAACTGCAGTGGATGAATAAAAAGTATTTTATGAACGATTGAAAATTTGAACAAGATATATATAGGGAGAGTGTGAGCTAATAGAAGGAATTGAAAAAGAAATCTAAAATATATTATTTCACATTCATATAAGAAAATTTTAATTCAAAAATTCTTTCTCATAGTTTGTTTTCTACAAAACATGAGAAAATTTACATTCAGGTTTATTAGTCATATTAAACTTTTTGCAAACCAACTTAACCCTTTTGCCAATCAAATTCAACCATTTGAAAACAAAATTCCACTTTTTTGCAAACCAAATTAAATTCTCGAAATTGAGAATTTATTTATAGGTTAATACCTGTACATGTGTATTATTATATAGATGTATATTCATATGTACGTCTAAATATATATTTTCTGAGGAGTGATATACGGGCATGGGTAAAGATGTATACTTAAATATACATGCATCTTCCACTACAACGACATATTTATTTACGTTTGTATGCATATGCCATTGTAAGCGTGTATGTATTTGTGGATTTACCCATGTTTTGATATAACTATGCGAATTACATGCTTATAAATACATATGCATGCATACGTAAATAAATATGTTGTTGTAGATACATGTATATTTAAGTATACATCACTACTCGTAGAGAAATACGTATTACTATATACTACACATTGAGAAATACTTGACATACCTATATGATTGATAGAAATTTCTAAAATACCACCCCTGGAGGTACTAGTTTTACCCAAATTATAAAAAAAAGTGAATTCACTCTCATAGATGTCAATTTAAAATTTTATATCATTCTAACTGCCATAGACGGGTTACATCTCCATAAGCAAATCCTGAATTCAATTCCATGAAAACCGCAAACCATTTCACAGAAAAGTATTTTTTTTTTCCTTTCAGTTGAGCCGCAAAACCTCACAAGTCTTTTAATTTTATTTACAGTATTCGCGCCAGCGAGATTGTACTACGGTATTCTCGTCTTTTCTCGTTTACCACGTTCTATTACAGTTACGTATCATTTACTCTATAAATTTCTATTCAAATAAATCTGCTCATTAAATTATATTTTTTTTTACTACAGAACTATAATTTTTTTTTTTAAATCTATCTAATCGCAGAACACAGCAAATAAAAGGGAATAAAAAAGAAACATCAAAAGCATGGATTTGATTTTGGTTTGTCCCTCTACGATCATTTTGTGCAAATTAGACCAGATTCATTAACTAACTAACTCTCTGGCTGGACAGTCCATGATGGGCCAAGGTCATCTGTCTACTGGCAGATTTCGAGACATGGGATGATTACTTTTTACATGGTAGAGTTGTCAGCAGTACGCTCAACAGTCTCATTAGACCGGGAACTACAGTTTAAAGTGCATTCCGAACCACTAGCAAACATCCATGCCACCGCCACAATTCGAACCTGAAGCCTGTGTCACCATAGGCCAGAGCGTTAGCCAATTGGCCATTAGGCTGCACCAAACCTGTATGAGATTCATTTAACTCTATTATCCTCTATTTACAGTTTCTTATATAATAACAATTGTATGACAAGTTAAACACAATATTATATTCCTTTTAATTTCATTTATTCCAACCTACGTATCATGTTGAATTATCATCATTTTGACGTATTATGCATTCGTGCAGTTTATACAATATTACAAAGAATTTTAAAGTGTTATTCAAGATATCTCCCTTTTATCTTACATAGTTTTTAAAAAAACGAAAAATATATTAAAACAACAAAATTTACTACAGATGTAGGCAATGCAATAACACAAGTATTTGACATTTTTTTTTTATATCGATGGCTCTGAACTTCGAATCCCATTTCTGTTTTAAGAAACATTCTTTTTTTTTTCTTTATATCTGATGATAGAAGTTTTAGTTGACTGGTTTCTAAAAGGAAAACTTTCCAGATAAAATTGAGAATCCAACTAAAACAGAATGGTCAACGCTTCAGTGATACAAATAATCAGCCTTTAATATGTTTTGAAATTAAAAGTGTTGCTTCTTATCCCACTAATCCGACAGCAACATCTAGACCAGGGATGGGCAAACTACGGCCCGCGGGCCAACTCCGGCCCTCCGAAAGGTTCTATCCGGCTCGAGGATATAATTTAAATTTGCCGGTCCAAGGCAAATTAAAAGAAATATATATTTATATATTATATATCATCTTCTTTTCTATTTTGATTAAATATTATTTTTCTTCCTTTTTTCAAAGGACTGGTGATATTTTTACTTACTCTATTGTTGTTCTTCAAAACATAAATCGACGAAAATCACAGAAAGCATAGACAGCTTTCAATCAGTAAAGTGCTAAAAGCGGAAGTTCTTTGTTAGTTATAGCTGTAGATCGGCGCCAACAACCGTTATCTCTTTCTCGGGGAGCTGACATATGTAAATCCAATATAAGTTATTCAAACGCAGATTTCAAGACTTCAGTGCCATTAAAAAAGAATTGATATTTTTACCACACCTTTCAACTTAAATTGTGAAGTACTGAGGCCAGATTTACAGGTTGAATTAATTGAGTTGCAATCTAACAATCATCTCAAGCAGTTGTTTCTAAATAGGCCAAAGTTAGAGTTTTACAAATCATTATTGAAAGTAAGTTTCCCAAATTTAATATCACACGTCCAGAAAATCAATGCTATGCTTGCTTCATCTTATATATGTGGACAAGTGTTTTCAACTGTGGACCTTAGAAAGCATTATTTCAGAAGTAGACTGACAGATGAGCATTTAGCCTCGTTTCTTAGAATCAATACATCTCACTTCGAACCTCAATATAAGAGACTTTTAAAAATGAAATCGCAATTTTATTCCTCTCATCAATATATTTAAATTGTAATACTTGTATATTATTTTTAAAAATTTTAGAAAAATTTATCTTGCCCGACAAACTTTTTTTTTCGATTTTTGGCCCGCGACAGAGAAAGTTTACCCAACCCCTGATCTAAACCAAGTCTGTGAACCCGTACGAGTCATGATAAAGTATAAAAAAGGAAGCTTGTTTTTGTCTTTCACCTTGCGGCATAAAAGACACAGGGCACCCAAAGAGTCTGTTTTACATCACCCGATTATACCTCCGGCACTGGGTACCTATTTTTGTTGCCTATTACGACATGCACAGGCTACAGTAGGACTATCCAAACCCGGACCACCCACACAGTGTGGAATTAAAATAAATTTAACTATTGCTCTTTTGAACTGTAAAAAGAACAAAAAAAAAAATAATAATAATAAACAGTTGCTATTTTTCTGAAACGCCTCTCAGTTTAAAAAATAGTTTTTTAAACCACTTCAAAAGGAATATTCCCAGATAGGATTCTTCCACACATCAAAAGATGCCTGAAACAATCTTTTATATACATATTTATGGCATTTTTTCGATCCGCATTACAATTTTCAAGTTAATAAGCATCCAATGAAATTAAGAATCCAATTATCAAAAAAAAAGAATTAAAAAAAAAAAAAAAAAAAAAATTAATAACTAAATTGAATGTCCTTAATTTTTTTTCACCAAAACTGTAGAAACTCTAGATGAGTTTTAAGAATGAAATGACTTGTTAAAAACTTACATAAGAAAATATTATTAACGAAAAAATTAACGTCAATAGAATTTTTAATACGTTTTGCAGAATTACTCTGGATTTTTATTTTATTATCCATAAAATTATGGGCATTGTTTTGGCAGCGGGGTTTTTTTTTTTTTTTTTACTATATTTTTCGTGTCCTTGAACAGTTTCCATTCCCTTTACCATTTTCAGAGTTTCTTAAAGTTTCGTTTCTTATGGTAGTATATTTATTTCTCATCTAGTTTTTAAAAATATTATGTAAATTTTAAAAAATGGGTACATTTATTTAATTTTTATTATTATTGCCATTTTGACCTTTGGTAAACTTGCATTTCCACTTTCCTTTGTTCATAACACTTATAAAAATTATTAATTTTTGCAGTAGTATACGTCTCAAATAATAATATCTGTTCCCTTATTCTAATTTATCCGAAGGCATCCGAAGAAAGAAGTCTAACTTTACCCCATCCGGTTATACCCTTGGGTACTGTTTACCCGTTTTTGTAGCCTTTTACGACATGGTTACAGTGGGGGTATTCTAACCCAGACAAACATGGAGTGGAATTAAAAGCAAATTAAGCTATTGCGCTTTTGAACTGTAAAGAACAACAAAAATAATAAACAAGTTATTATTTTCGTGAAACGCCTCTCAGTTTAGAAATAGTTTTTTAAATCACTTCAATAGAAATATTCCCAGATAGGATTCCTCCACACATCAAAGATACCTGAAACAATCTTTTATATACATATTTATGACATTTTTCGACCCGCATTGCAATCTTCAAGTGTCTTCAAAGTAAACAACCAGTCTGCTTCTCTCTGAATTTCATCTTCGAACTGCATTCAGTTTACCATGAAAGTTGAAGAATTGAAAAAATGTCGCTCAATCATAAATATATAAATGATACTACCATTTTTTAAAAATTTGATAAGCACCCAATGAAATAGGATTCATTGTGGCATCCTTTTTTCATTTAAACTGTAGTTGTCTGAAACTTTTGAGCGTAGGCGGAGGATAAAATGGACTTGATCTTTTTCCGAATAACAGTTTTTTTTTTCACTTTCATCCATTCATAATCTTGGAAACATGGAGAGGAGGAATATTTCTGATGGATATTTGTGCAGCCCTTATAAAAGGAATGCAATTGCAGTTGAGCCGCTTTACTATTACTGACTGGGATATTTTGAAAAAATTTAAATCCTCTAATTTTTTGATTAAATAATTTATAAAAAATTTTGTTGAAATAAATTATTTCTTAGAAATCAAAATGTTAGACTAATAATAAATTAAATTAATAATAAATATTCAATTTTTAAACTAATTACTAAACTCAATACTCTTTTTTTTTTTTAAACAGACTGTAAAAATTCTAAATGACTTTTAAGCATGAAATGACTTACGTAAACAACATTGTTAACAGAAAAGAAATGAAATGAACCCCAGATCAATTTTGATACGCTTTTCAGAATTGCTCTGAATTGGTATTTTATCATCCATAAAATTATGGATATTGTTTTGGCAGCGGGTGTTTCCTGTTCTCCAAAATCAAATTAATAATAATTATTCTATTATTAAATTAAAAAATAAATTGAATGCCCTTAATTTTTTTTAAAAACTGTAAATATTCTAAATGACTTTTAACATACTTACACAAAAACTTGTTAACATACTTACACAAAAAAAGGTGTTTAACATGCTTACACAAAAACGTGTTAACATACTTACAAAAAGCTTGTTAATATACTTAAACAATTTTTTAACATACTCACACAAAAAAATTGTTAACATATACTAAAAACTTGTCCCTTAAACAAAATATTCTTTAATATACTCAAAGCCATACTCATACAAAAAAATTTATTAACATACAAAAAACTTGGTAACATACTTACACAAGCACTTGTCAACTTACTTACAAAATTTGTTAAATAACTTGTTAACATAATTACATAAAAAATATTGTTTACTGAAAATAATGAAAGTCAGATCCATTTTTAATACTTTTTCTCAATAACTCTTAATTGGTATTTTGTTATCCATAAAATTATGGGTATTGTTTTGGCAGCGGGGTTTTCCGTTTGATTAATTGATTTTTTTTTTTTAATGTCCTTTGCCACTTTTAATGTCCTTTCTTTTCCTTAACCATTTTCAACGTTTCTTGTTGGTTTATTAATAATATTTTTTAAATTTCTTTCCTGAATTAAATTCAGCATTCATTTCAACAGCACTCAAGTATTATTACAATTTGTAATCTATTGACTGGTTTTAATAATAATAATACAACAAATTTCCAAACTCATTGTTTGCATATAATCTTCTAAAAACTTATTTTTTATCAATAAATCTTTAGTATTCGAATCAAATTGAAGTAATAGAAGTATATTTCTTTTTAAGTACATTACGAATTATGACATTTCGCATATGAACAAATATGTTCCCATTTAAAGAATACTTATGCATTCAATTTCTATAAAAGAATTTTTAAAAATATTTATATATATAGTTTATAGAGTTTAGTTTTGATAAAGAACAATAATGAAAAACTATATTCAAGAAATAATCAAACATGTAATTTGTTTAAAATTACAGATCAATATTTCTAAAAGAAAACAAAATTCAAAGAAAGAAAATTAAAATTTTCTCAAAATGAGAAAAGTGATGAGCCCATACCTTATCAGCATTTCAGTCTTTTTTTTTTTCTGCATAATCCCAAAAAGTAATTAAAATAAACATTTAAGATTTTCATTGAAATCTAAATTGTACTCTAAGATGTAAAAAACTCTTTAAAAGATGTAAAATGTTTTTGATTTAAAAAAATGACTTTTATTTTAAATAGTTTTGAAACAAGTACATTTCATATTCGCTTAAATAGGAAATTTGTTTTTCCCTAACACAACAACCGTAAAAAGAATGCAATCACAGGAAGCTGTGTGTTATTATTACTTACTTGTATTATATGATATAAATATGATATAAATGCGATATATAGTTTATAGAATTATTTGAAACGTAATTTAACATAGTAATTTCGGCTATTATGACTTAAAAACATTTATAGAAGTAATTTTAAACTCTATTACGGATGTCATTATTTGATAATATATGTAAATGTATTAATATGATTTTTTAATGCGTCTTTAGTTTGAATACAAGAAAATAATAAAGCAAATTCCCAATTTTGATTGCATGTTTTCTTAAAGAATGCAGATTTTAATGGGTTTTTTTTTTTTTTCAACTTTCATTAGACACTTAATGTAACAGATGGAATACAATAATTTCACAATAATGTATTTTATTCTTATTCGACGTTTAAAATAATCTTTTCTTGATAAAATGTAAAGTATTTATTTTTTCCAATAAGGAAAATATGTATGTGGACATTTTTAAAAATCGGCCGACAATTACATATGAACACTTACATTTACATAAATGGCACTTTTACCAATATGGACTTGGCAACTTAATTCTTCGGATATTAAGTTTATGTGTCAGCATCAAAAACTTCTGGAATGATGGGGTGTAGTTTTTCAAGAACAATTTCAGGGCTGACAGCTCCTCATTTTGAAATCTAAATTTGTCTCTCTACAGTCATTTTGTGCACACCTTACGCTAATCAGATAGGGATCTACAGTTTTACGTGCATTTCGAACCATTAATAAACATCCATGCTGTCGCCAGTATTCGAACCTGAAGCCTGTGGTACCAATTGTCAGAGCATTAGCCAATTGGCCATCAGGTCGCCTGACTATTGGGGTGTGATGTTCTGTCATAATTTAACTGATCTTGCCCGTTTTTAAACTAGCGAAATCAAACGCTTATTCTATTGTATGTGCAATAGAATTAGAGTACTCTACAGAATGACTGAATAGAATTAGAGTACTATACAGAATGGCTGAATAGAATTAGAGTACTTTATTGAACTACTGAATAGAATTAGTGTACAATACTGAACTACTGAATTAAATTTGAGTACTATAATGTACTACAGAACTCAAAATTTGAGTACTATAATGTACTATACTACTAAAGGACAATAAAAAGAGATAAGTTGTATAAATGGTTAAAGAGCTGAGCTGTGTAAATTTTCTTAGGGGCTGGGCTTAATTTCGTAGGGAAAATATTTTAAAATTTTATATTAGAAGCTCTTATTATTCTATAATGTTTTTAACTATATTTGTTCAAATATATGTTTATATAATTTAACTTGCTTTAAATAAAACATAAATGAAAGTTTTTTCAATGGAATTTAATTCAATATAATATACATTTTGAAATCTACAAATTTCATGATTGAGTTTTTTTAAGAGGTGAGTGAAGCCTTAAAGAATAAAGGATTTTCTTAAAGATGAAAAATAATTAATCTGTAATCTGTAATAGATTACTTAAAGAAAATAAAAATAGCTTTACAAAAATAAATCGTTAGATATTTTTTTTTTTTCACAATTTTAATAACTTTTTTTTTTTCTTTTCATGTAACCTTTGAATTACAAACCTATTAAAGCAGTTAAATTACCTTATTTGTGCCCATATGCGATGTCAGGGTAGCTCTAAGATTAGAAATCATTGATTTAAATACTGTCCAATGAGTCATAAATCTGGGTATAATAATGAGAATGTTGAGGATAATTAGCGTGAATAAGCGATACCCACCTATGACTCTAATGACACTTAATTAAAGGCTGCAACTGTAGAAAGAAAATTATGGCAACGTATTATTATACAGAATGAAAAAGAATTTATAAATATTTTTACCATTAGAAAAAAAGGGCTTAGTTTTTACAGTTTTTTTTTTAGCAAGAGTCGTAACAAATGAACTGATTGGTGAACAGAATAACTCAAATCTAGCGATTTCAAATTATTTTAAAACAATATCCACATTTATTGTACCAAGGAAATAATTATGAGATAGAAACGATTAAACGAGACCATAATCAATATGTTGTTGTTGTTACTTATTGCTTTGTCATAACTTTATCCATAGAGATTTGGCCGCTTACCATAGATACCAAAATAACATATAAACAAATCAGAATTACATAGGGAAAAGACCAGACATTCTTAAGAAAACGACCAAAAGGCATTCAAAAAGTTAAATGTTCTAAGGATAAAAATTTAAAATGCTAGAAGCAACATAATAAAAGACAGTGTGATCAGGATATGTTTTCTCTCCTTCCAGTAAAGAGCACATAAACCACTATTCAGTTGTAAATTCCAGGCCGTAATCAATATAAGGGCAGACTAATTGTGACGCGCAGAAAAAGGGTTAAAATTGACAGAATCCTTTAACGAAGAGCTCGTTTCAACTCACTTTTGATGCGAATAAATGTCCTGTGAATGGCAGAGGATGGTGAAAAAACTCGCATGGTAGTTTCTGCAAATAACACCAGAATTATTATAAGGGGTGTTTAAAGGCAAGTGACTTTACATCTGAATATTGTCAGATAAATCATTCACCACTCATTTGCTCATTTGTAGTGATGGAAGGCGTTTGAGAGTATGACTCAATAGTCAGATAGAAATATCACTGTATGGTACACACACCAGTTTGGAATGGTGTATACTGAATGTACGACCAACTATGTTCTACTTAAATATTTTAGCACCAAATGTATATATGTAATGATATGCATTTAACCTGAAGATAATGGAGTTTAGAGAATGGTTCTCGAACCAACAATCTGACTTTTAACATCTCTCCCTGGCCACTGCAAAGCTGTTTTTCTATATTTGTAGACAAAGTTCGAGACTCTACGGAAAACATATTATCCTGACATACATTATACAACATTTTGCATCTATTGGGTTCTTCTCATTCTTAAATGCGCTAATAACTCTTGTAGAACTTATGGCTAAATGCAAACTATTTAATATCTCAGTAACAAAAAACTAAAATATAGATGCTATGCTTCTAATTTGCGGTCTAGTGCATGCCTCCCATTTCAAACCTTTCATGAATAAGTTTTATTTCATCTGAATCAATATTCATACATAAAAATGGCATTGTAAAGAAAACAGACATTGGCAAATAAAAATTCAAATCTTTATAAACATTTTAATGAGCTTTTTCAAAAGAATTTGGATAAATATCTACAGTTTGGATTAACTTTATTTTATTTTACTAATTTTCAAAAGTATGAAAAAAAAAACAATAAAAGTTATGTTACCCATCGCACTAATAAAAAAAAAAGAACGTTTTCCCGCCATTCTGATGAAATAATTTTTTCTCATTTCAAATTCTTGCAACTCATAAAAGGAGTTTTGTTGTAGCAATTAAGAGTTCTGATTTAGGTTTCATTTTTCTATTATTAGAAAAGATTAAAGTTTTTAGAGGATTCTGAAGCCATTCAAACTTCGTTTTTCATTCAAAAAAATAATCCAAATTTTCATTCATTTTAGTTTTCTAAAAGGGAACACCACATCTGGATTAATCATTGTTGGTTTTACCATTTCTGAAAATAGTTTTACTTCATGAAACATTCGTAAGTGATACAAAGTTTTATTCTGCAAAATGTTTTTTAACTTTAAAAAGAACTATTGCTTTAATATAACGAAAATTAAAATAATTTTAATCTTGGTAGGTTTAAAATTTTTGTTTAACACATACTAGACCGTATAAATAATTAACTTAAATTTAAATATTTATTTAATCGTGTTAATTTGAGATTTAAAATTAAGAAAGATTATTAATGTGTGAAAAATATACAGTTGCAAACCTCAGATAAAAACAAAATAAATGTCAACTACTTTTCTTTTATTATTGTTATATATTCTTTATATAATAAAACAATCGAATTTCATAGTTTAACTTTTAGATTTTGCAAATAGTAAGCATTTCCTTACAATATGTTTTTCAAAGGCTAAATTAATAAAAATCAACATTCAATATTTTGTTCGAACAAACGTAAAAGTGGAACAAAAATAAAATAAAGTAAAATAAATATTATTAAATCAAAAGTAATGTAAGATAAAGCAAAAAGTAACTTCAAAATTCAATAACATAAAAATCATTTGCTTAAGTGAGATTGCTGATCACTTGTTAAATTGACATAAACTCACATATTAAATTAATATTTGAACTTTAGTCTTGAAAAATAAACAGATACAAAGCTTAAATGAAAATTTAAAAGCTATCGACTGGGAAGTAAATTTCGCGCAAACTGCGCATAGCCGATTATCGGATTTTTGGCTTAGTGAAATCCTCCCACGAATTTATAATTATTTGTATTTTAAGGTGTTAAATATTGTATGGCTTTAATTGTATGTGTGTGGTTTTTCTGCGTGTGTCAATAAAGTTGTGAGTTCTAAAACCAGTGCAAGGAACCTCAAGAATCTCAACCCAACAACACCAGTTACAATCTGGTTACCCAACCCGAACACTACATTTTTAATTAAAACTATTCTAACTGAATCTGTAGGAATATTACAAAATATTTCAGTAAAGCAAACAATAATTTCGTGACATATCAGTCATTGGAATTCTGATATATCAGTTTTGATATTTTAATTCTACAAAATAATATTTCTTTGTACATATTCTAACTCTATACTATACAAGTTATTATCCTTACAGGATTCATGTCAACATTGCTCCAACACGTTATGGAGAAATTTATATAAGAAAACTTGTTATATTCGTTAAAAAATGCCAATAGCCGTCATACTCTGTATTCTTGAAGTTTTTTTTATATAGAACTGACCGTTGACGTTTAACGATACCTTATTCTATTGTGTACTTATCGGTTTTATATATTTTCTTTCTAGTTCTCTAGATATGGATGGAATAGAACAGAGAAAAAAATATAATTGCTTTTTTTTTTTCTTCTTAAGCTTAATAATAATTCTCTTCTGAAAGATTGAAAAAGGAAATCATTCACGAAAATTCATAGGAGAAATGGTATAAAGAATATACTAAAATGGCACATAAGAATAAACGATAGTTTTTGTGTATTTTGAGGGTCATTGTTGTTATTTTTTTCAGATTCTCATAGCCAAAACGTTATTTCTTTTAAATAATTTCTTTTATCATGTTTCAGTATCAAATGTTTTCCTGTCAACCTATCATCACCTATATCTTTATGGAAATATCATATCTTAATTGGCAGAAATTGCACTTAAAAACATTCAACAGAACAAACCGAGGGCCATTAATATTTGAAGATGAAACTTCAGAAAATATTCTTCAACAGCACAAAAATTAAAAAAAAAAAAAAATTCCAAACTAATTTTTATACAAAAGAAGCTTTCCAAAGTAATAATATCTCAGTCTTAAACATACAAATGAGAATAAATGACTTATACTAAAAATTATATCTTCCTTTTTTATCTGTTTAAACATTTCTTTAATTTCAAATAATGACACATACTACCCTTGTATAAGTAAAATACATTTATCTAATCTACAAAATACTTTAAAGATGCGTTTCCTTTTTTAAAATAGTATCTTTAGCAGCCACGGAATATTTAATTACATCAATCGATAAGACGTCAAAATGCTGTTCACCACGAGTTTTAGATATGTTTATCTTGAAAAGTTTTCTTTATGTTACCTATTAAGAAAAAAAGAGCACAGAAAAAAAAAAAAAGTTTATTATACCTCTCAAGTAAAGATAAGCTTCACCGAGATATTCTAAAAAAAGGAAGAAGAGTCTCCCTTTCAGGAAGCGCAACAATAAGATAACTTCATTTGGAAGCTTTGTGTTCCGCATTATCTTCATCCCGTGAAGCGTTTTATCAACAGAGATTGTAATTATCCCGAGAGGATAATATAAAAGGAAAGAGCTCTTTGAGGGGGAAAAGATGACTTAAAAGTTTTGACAGCGTGATGCAAATTATAAGATCTTTCAGTCATTATAAATAGCTTAGTTCCATGAATGGAAAGGAAATCTTGAATTCTTAAATCGAGAACCATAAAACACTGGTGTACAAACTTTTTTAGCCATATTTCTGAAAGAAATCAGCTGGAGATATGGAATTCAGCATACTAATACATTATTTTGTATTTATGAAAACAGCATATTAACGCAGACATAAATAGAGTGCTTACGGTATGGAATTTTACCAAAAGAAAGTATTAAAAAATGCTTATCTATCAAAGAAGAAAATAACATACCTTTAGCATACCTTACCTTATAGAATACCTTTTTTATATAACACCTCACGTTTTACTAATACAGAAATAATCAAACATTTTTATTTATGTAAAGTAATTTCTTACTGAGTCTTCTTATTAAGTTACTATTTAAATGTAAAGATATTATCGAAATAAACATTTATTTAAATGTTTATTTCTGTTTTTCAGAACTAAAAAAAAATTAACTTTTTATATAAACTCTCACATTTTACTAATGCAGAAATAATTGCACTTTTTTATTTATGTATGTTAATTTCTTACCGAGACTTCTTATTAACTTACTATTTAAATGTAACGATACTATCGAAATAAACGTTTTTATACGCACATTACATTTTTAAAAACATTTAGTATTAAAATAAACAATTCGATTCTGGTTTGGGACACTTTTTTATTCACAGAATTAGAATGCTTCTACACAATCCGCATTCTATTTTAGATTCAATTTTCCCGAGTCAATCTTATTATCTATTCCTATATCATTTGAAAATTGAAATTGCTTTGGAGTAACACGCTGATCCTCATAATAACTCTTCAATGGAAAATGGATCGTTATCCTCAATCTGCTATTTTCGCATACATTTATTCATCACACATCTGCTTCGTATCTAGCAGATAATAGGTATTCCGTATAATTTGTAGGGGCTTAGGTTGAATGGAAAATTTTTTCTTTGTATTAACATTCAAATAGAGAGTTTTCTTTATAAATCGAATATTTTGTTTCCATTACATGAAAAGAATTACTTGTTCAAAATGAAATTGAATTATTTTGAATAAACAAAGTGGTTAAATGTATAAATTAATCAAATGTGAGAATCTTTTTAAGAAAAACGTTATAATGCAGTGTTTCCTAGGTAGTATAAGTTTAGAATTAAATTGTAGTTATAATAAGTAAAAGCCTACATAATATTCACGAGCTATTTTACATTCTACATTTTTATAAATGTAAAATGTAAAACAGCAGTATAAAATAGTAACATTTACAGTTGAATTTAAAATTAACTGAATTAGAATGAATGCTTTATAAAGCTGTAAAAAAAAAATTCTACTATTATTGACACAGATACAAATTAAATTATAACACATTTATATGCATAAAGAATTGAACATTTTTATACATAGATATTAAAATTCAAATAAAGGAATACAAAAGGATAAGTTTTACAAACAGAAATTAAATTAAAATTATTTAAGTAATCGAAGATAGGTTTAAATGGGAAAACAACTTAAATGAAACTGAATGATCAGAACAATTGAATGCAAAATGTATCTTAATTCTTTGAATGTGTTTAGAGTATATTGAAAAATACAATTTGTCATATTTTGGTCTTCAATGCAAACTATATAAGGGAAATTCGCACTGAGCTGTAAGTTGAACTTCGCATGTGGTAGCGTCTTCATCTTCATTCTTAATCCTTCTACGTTTTAAAACCTTTCATCTGAATCGGTGTTTCAATATAAAAGTCAGATTGTAAAGAAAACAGACATTGGCAAACTTGACTAAATCGAGGATTAAAATCTTGAGTAAATTTTGAGAATGAGAGATTTCATAGAATTCGGATAAATGTCTACAGTTGTGATTAATTGGATTTTGTTTTACTAGTTGCAAAAGTGGGAAAACAAAAGCAATAAAAATTATATTACCATCGCACTAAAAGAAAAATTTTATTCAGACTATTTTGATGAACTATTTTCTCTCTCATTTCCAAATCCTGCAACTCATAAAAAGAGTTTGTTGTAGCAATTAGGTGTTCACGTTTAGATTTCTTTTTTTCTATTACAAGAAAAGATGAAAGTTTTTAGAAGTTTCTGTAGCCATTCAAACATTTTTTTTTATTTCCTGAAGGAAAAATAATCATATCTTGCATAAATTTTTTAAAGAGCTTTTTCAAAAGAATTTGGATAAATGTCTAGATTAATTGGATTTTGTTTTATAATTGTAAAAGTATGAAAACAAAAACAATAAAAATTATATTACCATCGCACTAAAAATAATAAGAATCCCACCCCCTTTAATCCCACCATTTTGATATTTTTTTTCCCAAATTTCAAATTCCTACAACTGAGAAAAAGAGTTTGTTGTAGCAATTAGGAGTTCAGATTTAGATTTGTTTTTTTGCTATTAGAAGAAAAGATGAAAGTTTTTAGAAGTCTGAAGCCATTCAAACATTGTTTTTCCTTTAAGAAAAAATAATCAAAGTTTTCATTCACTTTAGTTTTCTAAAAGGAAATACCACGCAAGGATTAATCATTGTTGGTTTTATGATTTCGAAAATAGTTTTATTTCACAAAATAATACGTAAGTGATACAGGGTTTCATTCTGCAAAGTGTTGTATTTTTTTTTTACTTTAAAACTATTTTACTTTGTTGAAAACATGTTACTTGAAAACATGTTTTACTTTTTTATGTTTTCATTCTGCAAAATGTTTTTTTTTTAACTTTAAAACGAACTATTGCTTTCTTTCTAAGATATTGAATGACATTAAATTTCTCTTTTATTTATTTCAATAATTAAAGTAAATTTTTTTTCAGACATTATTATGAAATTGTAAGAAGAAATAGTTGAGACAGCGTAAAATAAGAAAGGTTAAGCTTTTTATGAGCTTAAAAAAAATGAAATTATTTATATATTTAATATTTTATGAAATTATTTCATCTCTTATAAAAGAGTTGATAATTTTTAAAAATGTTTCTTGCAAAAAATTTGATTTTATGATATTATATGGGGAATTATTTCGATATAGAAACCTATCAAAATCATTCATATTAAAACAAACATGGTATTAGATAAAATTTTTAAATTGAAAAGGAAATAAGGAGTCTTTTATAGTTATAAATGTTATTATAATGTGCAGTTATTTTTATTTAGAATTCTAATGTATTACACATCACACAAAAATAGAATATTTGAAATAATTTCAATTTTTGTAAATTAAAAATTTTTTTTTCGGCACATATTAGTATAGCATAAATAATCAATTTAAATTCTAACATACATTAAATTGAGAATTTAAACTTAAAAATATTATCAATGAGTTGAAAATATACAGTTACGAGGCTCAAAGGTGTATTTGTAAGCTATCGACAACTTTTCATTTATTATTGTTAGATATTCTTTATATAATAAAACAATTGAATCTCATAACTTGACTTTAGATTTTGAATTTTTTTTTTTTCGAAACAATAAATATTGCTTGGAGTTTGTTTTTCAAAGATTAAATAAAAATAAATATAAATTAACATTCTATGACATTTAATATTTTGTTCAAACAAATGTAAAGTGAAATATAAATAAAATAAAGTAAAACAAATATTATTAAAAGAAAAGAAAATAAAGTAAAATATGTATTGTTACAACAAAAATTATAATAATTTATCTATCTCTGTATTGCCATCTGCAATAGAACAACAACAAAACAAAAATAAAGTAAAGCAAAAGCAAAACAAAAACATATTTCAAAACTAAATACTGAAAATCACATGCAGGCTTGTAGATGTTACTGAAATAAAAAAATAAGAGACTTTGAACAGGCTCTCTGTCTAAAGAATACAAGAATAAACATTTTTAAAAGGTTCCATATCTTCTTCTGAGTTTAATAATTCAATGTTTGACACTTTCAGCAAAATTCTTACAGATGCTTTAGATTACATTTACATTTACAGATGCTGTAAATATTCTTCTTCCTTGGCGCAACAGAATCATGATGGGCCAAGGACGTCTGTCTACTGGGAGATATCGAGACAGGAGATGTTTTCTTTTTACTGTGTAGGTTTATCATTTCTAGAACCAACGCTCTACAACCATGTTAGACCAGAACCTAAGATTTAAAGCGGATTGGTGAACAATTATAAACATCGATGGCACCTCTGAGACTCGAACCCGAAACCTGTGACACCGAGCTTCAATCATCAACATTTCAACATTCATTCATTTCAAATCCAACATCCACAACAACAACGCCGAGTCATTTGTCTTTAGATTCACTGATGCTTTTAATTACATTTATATTTTTAATTAACACTACTTTAACGAAATCTGCAGGATTATTACAAAATACTTTTTCAATGCCTACAAATATTTCGTGACACATCAGAATTAATATTTTTATTCTACATAATATTTTTGTACGTATTCTAGAGCTATACTATACAAATGACATTGCTCCAACACATTATGACGAATATTATATATGAAAACTCGTTATATTCGCTAAAAATGCCCATAGCCGTCCTACTCTGTATTTTTCAAGTCTTTTCATATAGAACTGACCGTTGACGTTTAACGATATCTTATTCTTTTGTGTATTTATCGGTTTTCTATATTTTTTTTCTAGCTGGCTAGATACGAATGGAATAAAGCGGAATAAAAATATAATTTTTTTTTTCAGGCTTAATAAATTTCTTTTCTAAAGAGGTTGAAAAAGGAAAATCATCCACGGAAATTCATGGGAGAAATGGTATAAAGAATATACGAAGAATGGCATATAAACGATTACTTTTTGTATTTTTGAGGGTAAATGTTGTTATTTTTTCAGATTCTTATAACCAAAATGTTGTTTATTTTAAACAGTATCTTTTATCATATTCCAGTATTAATTTGTTTTTAAACCTATCATCACTTAAAATCTTTTGTGGAAAATTCACATCTTATTTGGCAGAAATTACAGTTAGCAACTTTCAACAGAACAAACTTAATGATATTAATATTTTAAGCTGAGATTGCAGAATATATTCTTCAACAACACAAAAATTCAAAATAAAAAAAATTTTAATAATTTTTTAAGTTAAATTTGCTTAGGTGTGTTTAAAAACAAGATTTAAAATATTTAAGTTTTGGTTAAAACTATAATTAGGATTAAAGTTTAAATTAAACTTTCACTACTTTTAAGTTTTGAATTCTTTGAAAATAAGTCGGAATTGATATTGCATTTTAAATATGTTTTAATTTTAAAATAAAGAGACCGCTTTAAATTCTAATATACAAGTTACTCTTCTAAGTAATTTATGTTGTTACTTGTAATTGCTTCTAGTTACTGTTCTAAGTAAAATTAAAATAAAATTCTAAGTTACTCATATTAAAAGTGTTTTGCCTGAAATACGTGAGATAAAAAATTAAGTAAACTTATTATTATAATTAGTGTAATAATAAATTTACTTAATTTTATTTCATGTATTTCAGAGAAAACACTTTTCTACATTGTTTCTGATTTTATTCTCAATTTATTATTTTGCTTTATAATAAAAAATTACATTTTCCATGAGAAATTTCTTACAGCATTTTTTTTTTTTTAATTTCATGATTTGAAACTCATAAAAGGAATAACTTATACTGAAAAAAATCTTAATTTTTGAGATGTTTGATATTTATTTAAATGCAAATATTTACTCATACTACACTTGTGCCAGTAAAAAATAAATTAATCTAATCTTCAAAAGACTTTAAAGATGTTTTTCCATTTTTTTAAATAGTATCTTTTGCAGCCATGGAATATTTAATTATATCAATCGATAAGACGTCAAAACGCTTTCACCAGGAGTTTTAGATATGTTTATCTTGAGGAGTTTTCTTCAAGTTAACTATTATGAAAAAGAGCTTCAGAAAAAAAGGTTCATTACACCTCTCAAGGAAAGATAAGCTTCACCGAGATATTCTGACAAAAAAAAGAAGAGTCTCCCCTTTCAGGAAGCTCAACAATAAGATGACTTCATTAGGAAGCTTTGTGTTCCGCATTATCTTCATCCCGTGAAGCGTTTTATCAACAGAGATTGTAATTATCCCGAGAGGATGAATATAAAAGGAAAGAGCTCTTTGAGGGGGAAAAGATGACTTAAAAGTTTTGACAGCGTGATGCAGAATTATAAGATCTTTCAGTCATTATAAATAGCTTAGTTCCAAGAATGGAAAGGAAATCTTGAATTCTGAAATCGAGAACCATTAAAACACTGGTGTACAAACTTTTTTTTTTCCATATTTCTGAAAGAAATCACCTGGAGATATGGAATTCAGCATACTAATACATTATTTTGTATTTATGAAAACAGCGTATTAACGCAGACATAAATAGAGTTCTTACGGTATTTAATTGTACCAAAAGAAAGTAATAAAAAGCTTATCTAGCAAAGAAGAAAAATAACAAACCGATGTCTTTTAGTAAGAGATATGACTTCATTTAAATGCAACTGTTTTCTTGCTTTCTTATCTTCCTTATCTCCTACACCCATGAATTAAGATTTTTGTCCATTAAATGAGTGTCACATTGCACGTCTCCTCACTTTAAATGTGACATCTTATTCCTGATATTTGCAAAATAATCTCGCTATTAAATTAGGTATTCATTGTAGTAATCACGAAAAACCCCTTTTCTACAATTCCGCTATTATCCAATGCTTAAACATAACATCGTTACTTACGTTCAAAGCATGGCGGGGATATGGATGTTTAAATGTTTATTTAAAAGTTGTCAATTCAAGCAAATTATTTGCTCCACCATTTTATTTTATCTCAAAATTATTTTGAAAATATGAAATATGCAGGAAAGAGACAAAAATACACTGTAATTTGTCCACTATACTTATGGAATGGTATGTAGAATATAAAACGCACTAATAATCTGAGTGACTCATATTGTTGTTGAACTCGACCTGAAGTACCTATGCTTTGTATAAGCGAGAATACAACGTGAGAATATAACGCGTAATTTAATCCAATAAATACTATACATTAAGTGATACATAAAATTATCTTAAAAATCAAATGTACAACTTATGAAAGAGCCTTATTCAAAAAATACCTTTTTTTGAATAACACCTCACGTTTTACTAATACAGAAATAATTGCACTTTTTTTATTTATGTAAACTCATGTTTGTGAAAATTGCAACACCATGAAGCAATTGCCATAATTGAATGAAATTTAATACACAGTTGAGTGGTAGTGGTACAAATAAATGATTAAATGTTCAAAGCAAACAAACAGTAACAAGAGATCGGAATCAATATTTTGTGTAGCCACCACGCACCGCAATAAGTGCTGCTGCACGACGTAGCATGGAGTCAAACAAATTTTGAATGTCTGCCTGAGGAAGAGCATTCCATATTGTTTGTATGCGCACCCAAAGTTCGTCTGCAGAAACAACAGGACGAGGATCACCAGCTAGACGCCGACCAACGAAATCCCACACATGTTCAATCGGCGACATATCCGGGGAATACGCAGGCCAAGAAAGAAGTTGTATCTGCTGCGTTGCAAAGAAGGAATTGAACAGTCCTAGCGATATGAGGGCGGGCATTGTCCTGTTGAAATACAGCGCCTGGCAACCTTTGAAGGAAATGAACAGCTTGGGCCTGTAGAACATCACTGATGTACCGTTTGCTGTTCAGATTGCCCACAATTCTTAGCAATTGAGATCATCCATGATATGCTATGGCACCTCAGACCATAACTCCGGGTGTTCGTCCACTGTGGCGTTCGTTAATGCACTCCGGAAGGTGGCGTTCACCGGCTTAGCGTCTGACACGAATGCGGCCATCATGGTACCACAAAAATAAAGCGGGATTCGTCAGAAAACACGACATGCTGCCAATCAGCACGCCAGTCTCTATGCTGAGCGGCCAAATTGTAGCCGCAGGCGGCTATGGTTTAGCGTGAGAGGGATCCTGTATAAAGGGAGTCCTTGCGCGCAGTCCACGCTGCAGCAGACGTCTACGAATTGATGAAGCACACAATGAAACACATGTAGCTATTGACCACTGTGCTGCCAATGGTCTAGAGGAAGCTGTACGGTCCGTCAGCGCCATGCGGAACAGGTGCGGCGAGCTGACGTCACATTTCGGGGTCCACTCCCGGATTTCCGAGTTGTCCGACACTCGTCCGTCCACTGCTTCCAAAGACGCATCACTGTTCTGCTGTTACGCTGCACACGAGCGGCTACTGCACGATAAGATAATCCAGCTTCACGAAGGCCGATGATTATTCTCCCCCGTTCAAACTCTGTAAGTTATTCAAATCTTGCTCTGTTTCGTCGAAGAGGCATAAGCAACGATTGATCTAACGTTTACCACTAGCAGATAACCACCGATAACCATACACGCCTCGCTACAGCCGTCTATTTATTCGGATCCATCTGCCGTTCAGAGGGTGCTGCTCAGCATACGCATGCGCTGCGGATTTGAAATTCTAATCATTTGCATATCATGCGCTAATTTGCATTTCCTGAAAATTTCAGCTCACTCGCGTAAGTCCTTCATGATATTGCAATTTTCACAAACATGAGTTTATGTTAATTTCTTACCGAGACTTCTTATTAAGTCACTATTTAAATGTAACGATACTATCGAAATAAACGTTTTTATACACACATCACATTTATAAGAACATTTAGTATTAAAATAAACAATTCAATTCTGGTTTGGGTTACTTTTTTATTCACAGAATTAGAATGCTTCTATACAATCGTATTCCACTTTTAGATTCAATTTCTTCATTGATATCCGTTTGAAAATTGAAATTGCTTTGGAGTAACATGATGATCCTCATAATAACAGTTCTATGGAAAATGGAGCGTCATCCTGAATCTGCTATTTTCGCATGCATTTATTCATCACACATCTGCTTCGTATCTAGCAAATAACAGGTATCCGTATAATTTGTAGGGGCTTGCGTTGAATGGAAATTTTTTTCTTTGTGTTAACATTCAAATAAAGATTTTTCTTTATAAATCGAATATTTTGTTTCCATTATTTGAAAAACAAATACTTGTTCAAAAGGAAATTGAATTATTTTGAATAAACAAAGTGGTTAAATGTATAAATGTAATCAAAATGTGAGAATCTTTTAAGAAAAACGTTATAATATTGTTTTTTAAATCTAATATAAGTTTAGAATTAAATTGTAGTTATAATAAATAAACCCTACATAAAAATCTCACGAGCTATTTTATAATCTACCGATATATAAATTGTAAAATGTAAACAACAGTATAAAATACTCACATATTCAATTGAATTTAAAATTATTTAAATTAGAATTAATTCTTTATGAAGTTGTAAAAAGATTCTACTATTATTGACGCAGATAGAAATTAAATTACAACACTTTTATATGCATAAAGAATTCAAAACATTTTTATTACATAGGTAATAAAATTCAAATGGAGGAGTACAAAAGGGTATGTTTTACAAATAGAAATTGAATTAGAATTAATAATATAAAACAGCTGAACAATATGAAAATAGGTTTGAAAGAAACTTGGAATGGTGAGAACAAAATGATAAGAACATTAGAATACAAAATGTGCGTTTTGTTTCATGAGTGTGTTTAAAGTACATTAAAATAAAATTTGTCATATTTTGGTCTTCAATGCAAACTATCTAAGAGGAATTCGCACTGAGTTTTTAAGTTGCATTCGCATGTGGTAGCTTCTTCATTCTTTTTAATCCTTCTACGTCTTAAAATATTTCATGAATAAGTTTGATTTCATCTGACTCGATATTTAAATATAAAAGTCACATTGTAAAGAAAACAGACATTGTCAAACTTGACTTAAGTGAGGATTCAAATCTTGAATAAACTTTTTAATGTTTTTTTCAAAAGAATTTGGATAAATGTCTACAGTCTTGATGAACTGGATTTTACTTTGCTAATCACAAAAGTATGAAAACAAAAACAATAAAAATTATATTACCATCGCACTAAAAACAATAACTTTTTCCCGCCATTTTGATGAAATATTTTTTTCTCATTTCAAATTCCTCCAACTCAGAAAAGTGTTTGTTGTAGCAATTAGGAGTTCAGATTTAGTTTTTTTTTTTTTCTATTACAAGAAAAATGAAAGTTCTTTGAAATGTCTGAAACCATTCAAACATTTTTTTCCTTTAAGGAAAAAAAAAGTTTTCATTCATTTTAGTTTTCTGAAAAAGGAATAAATACCACGAGAGGATTAATCATTGTTGGTTTTATAATTTAGAAAATAGTTTTATTTCACAAGACGCACGTAAAAGTGATATATGGTTTCATTCTGCAAAAATGTTTTTTTTTTTTTTGAACTTTAAAACGAACTATTGTTTTTTTAAACGAAACGAACTATTGAACTAAGATATTAAATGATACTAAATTTCACTTATTTTAAGTTCAATAATTTTAAGTAATTTTTTTTCTCAGACATTTTTTTGAAATCTTAAGTACAATATAGTTGAGCCACAGTAAAATAAGAAAGGTTAAGCTTTTATGAGATAAAATATTTAATTTACTTTAAGAAATTATTTTGTACATCATAAAGATTAGAAATTTTTAAAAAATGTTTCTTTTCTTACTCACAATAATTTGATTTTTTTCTGATGCTAGTAGAAATATTCTATGAGAATTATTTGACGAGAACTAATTTCTATAAAAAACCTATCAAAAATAATTGATATTGGAAACACAACAATGGTATTAGATAAAAGTTTAAAATAAAATGGAAATAGAGATGCTTTTATAAATATTCATACAAAAATTAACATAAATTGCAGTTATTTTTTTATTTAGAATTTAATGCATTGCTCAATAAAACGAAAAAATAGAATAATTTCTATATTTTTATATTTAAAGTTTTTTATATTAGGATCGTATAATCAATTTAAATTTGAACATTTATTTGTGTTATATTGAGATTTAAACAATCGAATCCATAGCTTCGCTCCCGAATTTACATTTGCAATTTATTTTTCGAAACAATAAATATTTCCTTACACTATGTTACACAAGAATTAAATAAATTATAAATCCACATTGTGTGGCATTCAATAGCTTGTTCAAACAACTGTAAAGTGAAACAAAAAATAAAAAAGTAAAAAAATATTATTAAAAACAAAACAAAAATAATAAAGTAAAACAAATATTATTAAAGCCAAAATAAAATAAAGTAAAACAAATATAAATAAAAGTGAAATATATATTATTAAAACAAAAAATAAAGCAAAAGCGAAACAAAAACGTGTTGGAAAATTCAATGCATTAAAATCACAGGCACATTTTTTTGCAGATGTTACTGAAATAAAAATATGAAATCAACAGACTCTGTCTGAAGAATACAGGAAATTAATATTTTTAAAAGATTCCATATCTTCTTCTGGAGTTTAAAATTCAATGTCTGATACTTTCAGCAAATTTCTTATATATAATATCTTCAGATTCTTCATTGACGCAACAGCCCATGTTGGCCCAAGGCCGTCTGCCTACTGCCAGATTTCGAGACAGGATATGTTTATCTTTTGCTTGATAGTTTGTCCGCCATACAAATATATTAGACCCGGAACTATGGTTTATAGAGTATTCTGGACACTACAAGCATCCATGACACGGCTAGAATGGAACACAAACCTGGGACACCATGCCAGGCCAGTGCCAAGTGCCAGTGCTGGTAGTGCCGAGTGCCAGTGCTGATATTTTCTTTTGATCATCATCTTCAATTTCCTTGGCGCATCAGCCCCATTATGGGCCAAGGCTGCCTGCCTACTGGCAGATTTCGAGACAGGAGATATTTTTCTTTTTCTTTTACTTTTTACATTTTTCTTTTTTTTTTCTTTTATAGGGTTATCAACCATAAGCTCTACAATCACATTACACAGAGAACTACTGTTTAAATGGATTTTGAACCCATACAAACATCCATGGGAACGTTGGAACTCGACACCGAACGTCTGTCACTCGGTCATCGGTCCCCATCTTTAGATTCGCCCATGCTTTTAATTACATTTATATTTTTAATTAAAACTATTCTAACTGAATCTGTAGGAATTTTACAAAATACTTTTATCAATGCATACAAATATTTCGTGACACATCAGTATTGATAATTTTATTCTACATAACAATATTTTTGTACATATTCTAACTCTATACTACACAAGTGATAATCCTTACAGGATGGATATCAACATTGCTGCAACACGTTATGAAGAAATTTATATAAGAATGCTATATTCACTAAACAATGCCTGAATTTTGAAGTCTTTTCATAAAGAACTGACCTTTGAAATATAACGATAATTTATTCTTTGTGTACTTATCGGTTTCATATAAAAAAATTCTAGTTCTTCTTTTAAAAATATAATTGATTTTTTTTCTTCAGCTAAGAAAACTCTTTTCTGAAGAGGTTGAAAAAGGAAATCATCCACGGAAATTCATGAAAGAGATGGTGTAAAAAATAAACGAAAAAAATGGTAAGTATAAAAGAATAAACGATAGTTTTTTTTTTGTATTATTGAGGATTAATTTTGTCCTTTTTTTTTTCAGATTCAAATTGATAAAACGTTGTTTATTTTAAATAATTTATCTTATCAAGTTCCAGTATCAATTTTTTTTTTTTTCTCAACCTATCATCACCTATACCTTTGCCTAAAAATCATATCTTATTTGGCAGAAATTGCAGTTAACAACTTTCAACAGAACAAACCTAGTGATATTAATATTTTAAAATGAAGTTTTAGAATATAATCTTCAAAATATAAAAATTCAAATAAAATAATTTTAATAATGTTTTAAGTTAAATTTGCTTAGGGCGATTAAAAACAAGGCTTACAATATTTTAAGTTTTGGATAAAACTATAATTAGAATATCTTTAATTTAAACTTTGAGCCAATAATAACTATTTTTATGTTTGGAATTGCTTGAAAATAAGTCGGAACAAAAAATTAATATTGCATTTTAAATATGTTTTAATTTCAAAATAAAGGGACTGCTTTAATTTCTAATAAATACGTTACTCTTATAAGTAATTTATGTTGTTACTTGTAATGACTTCTAATTACTCTTCTAAGTAAAATTTTAAGATTATATTATATAGAACTAATTATATATTTTTACTTATATTATTGCACCTTTTAAGGAAAAACACTTTCCTAAGTAATTTATGTTGTTACTTGTAATGACTTCTAATTACTCTTCTAAGTAAAATTTTAAGATTATATTATATAGAACTAATTATATATTTTTACTTATATTATTGCACCTTCTTAAGGGAAAACACTTTCCTAAGTAATTTATGTTGTTACTTGTAATGACTTCTAGTTACTCTTCTAAGTAAAATTTTAAGATTATATTATATAGAACTAATTATATATTTTTACTTATTTATTGCACCTTCTTAAGGGAAAACACTTTCCTAAGTAATTTATGTTGTTACTTTGTAATGACTTCTTTATCTCTAATTACTCTTATAAGAAATTATATAATTCTAAACTGTTCTATTTTTCTATACATTTATTAAAAGTACTAATTATAATAATACATTTACTTAATTTTATTTCATGTATTTCAGGAGAACATTTTTCTACATTATTTGGATTTTATCTACTTTATCTGCAATTATTTTTTAAGTTTATGATTCGAAACTAATTTTTATTCAAAATGAGTTTTCTAAAGAAAAGCTGATTCTTAAACATACAAATGAGAATGAATGGCGTATACTAAAAATAAAATCTTCTTTTTTGGGATGTTTCAATATTTCTTTGAATGAAAAAATATTTAATCACGCTACCTTTATGCCAGTAAAAAATAAATTTATCTAATCTTCAAAAGACTTTAAAAGATGTTTTTTCCTTTTTTTTTTTTTAAATAGTATCTTTTTCAGCCACGGAATATTTAATTATATCAAACATAAGACGTCAAAATGCTCTTCACCAGGAGTTTCAGATATGTTTATCTTGAGGAGTTTTTCTTTAAGTTAACTATTATGAAAAAGATCACTGAAAAAAAAAGTTTCATTATACCTCTCAAGGAAA
>BPLR01020352.1:0-92523 GCA_021605095.1 Caerostris extrusa | reverse complement strand
ATTTGTTTGGAATTGGAAACAATTCAATTAATTATTTTCTTCCTATGAAATGTTAGACGTTTAATGAATGGCGAGCAGTCGTGTGCATGCATTGCGCTAAAAGTTTCACTTGCATATTTAAAAAATATCGGAAAACCTTCCTTCTTGTATACAAAATAATCGTCTTATATATTAAATAAAATGCATTTTACCTGCTGAACTCAGGAAAGAACTTTTGGGATGTTAATAATTTCGGATAATAAGGGATGTCGGGTTTTGTTACGTTATACTCGTTTTATGAAAGTAGGAAACAAGTTGTAAAAATTTCATAAATGTACTTTTATTTTACTACGTGATAAGTAAGTAGCAAGTATAGTTAGAAAACTCTCGATATTTTTAAATGTTAATTAATTATTACAATGGTTTTTATTTATACTCAATAGAAATCTTGTGTTTGCAGCTCAGAAATTCCTTTAATAACTTCATCTCCTTTAATTAATTAATCCTCGAAAATTGAGAAACTCTTTGCATAAGTAACCCACATCTGTCGCGTGTCCAACACTTTTCATACGATATCAACATCTTTGATCATCCAACATCAACCAATCGGAAACCTAATCTTTTAAGTTGGTTAACACTGAAAATTGACAAAAAGGCTTTTCACGTTATATTCACTCCGCTCATAGATATCCCAACCAATCGGGAACCTGATATTTTAGGGTTAACCCTGAAAATTGACAAGAAATGCTTTTCATGGTATTTAACATCTCTGGTTATAGAACCCCAACGAATCGGAAACCTAATATTTTAAAGTTAACACTGAAAATTGACAAAAAGGCTTTTCATGCTATATTAACTCCGCTCATAGAACCCCCAACCAATCGGGAACCTGATCTTTTAGAGTTAATTCTGAAAATTGACAAGAAATGCTTTTCATGGTGTTTTAACATCTCCGGTCATAGAACACCAACTAATCGGGAACCTGATTTTTTAGGGTTAACCTTGAAAATCGACGAGAAACGCTTTTCATGGTATATTATCATCTGGTCATTACCTTGAAAATAGATGAGAAATGCTTTTCATGGGATACCCACATCTCCGGTCATAGAACCTCAACCAATCGGGAACCTGATATTTTAGGGTTAACCCTGAAAATTGACAAGAAACACTTTTCATGGTACATTAACAAATCTGGTGATAGAACCTCAACCATTCGGAAACCTGATCTATCAGGGTTAACCCTGAAAATCAATGAGAAAAGCCTTTCACTCACATTAAGCTATCGGATGTACATATGCACGCTTCCAGTTGGCTGTCATTCTAAGACGTGATATTTTGGTATACAATAACAATCCATCTTTACATTCGCTAAAACAATCACCTAACACCATTGCTGAAATCTCTTCATTTCTGATAGCAGTGACTAACTACCACTACATGATGATGGTGACTACCGTTGAGAATTTGAACAAAGGATTACTTGTGCGTAACCTCTAAGCCATGAGTCGGTCATAAATATAGTTCATGCAAATATTAATTTTTTCAATATTTTTATTTTTATCTTTCATTTATATATAATTCTTCTGTGCGTGTGTTTGTGACGGAATTCCTCTAAACGGCTGAACCGATTTTGATGAAAATTTTTTTTTGTTCCAATGCAGCTGGCAAACACTTAGACAGCTTGGTCTTGGACGCCTTAAGGCAAGCGCTGCACAGACGTTACTCCCTTTGCATTACCCAGGGGTGCGTGCAACTTGAAGATACGGAAGCGGAGTAACAATGCCTCCGCCACGATATACGATCCTATTAGGACCGGGACCTACGGTTCAAAGGGGATTCGAACCACTGCAAACATCCATGGCACTGCCGGGACTTGAACCCGAAACCTGTGGTACCAAGCGCTAGCCTCTCGGCCATTCAGGCCCCTATTTTGATGAAATGTTGTGTGTGTATTTATGTGGGTCCTTAAAGGATTTGGATTGACAATCGGACCTGGTTGGTGGCGTTGCAATCGATATAATTCTTCTGTACGCGTGTTTGTCACGGAATTCCTCCCAAACCGCTGAACCGATTTTGATGAAATTTTGCGTGTGTATTTGACAAAACATTGAGAACTCTTTTATACTATCCCCTATGTTGTAAGTCGCCACCAGGGGCTGCAGTCTATCCATTCAACCCATCGTTATGAAAATTAGTAATAATATGTACTCGAGTATGGAAAATAGGTTCGCGCTATCCACTTTATAGTTACTTGCCACCAGAGGTGCTGCAGCATTTCATCTTATATACCGTTCAAACGATATCCACGAAAATTAGTCGGCACCTATATTGGAACATGGAGAATATATGCGTAATATGTAATTTTCTACAATGCATTTTTTTTTTTTTTTTTTTGCAGGACAACGTATGCCGATTTCTGCTAGTGTTTATAAAGTTTTTGGTAAAAGTTCATTTAATAACAAAATATCTCTTTCCCCATTTCGTAGGCATCTATCAAATAAAGTAAATTTCTTTTTCAATGAAACGGTTAATGCTACGTCAATTCACGAGCTTATTGCTGACGTTTGAAAGATTAAAAAAATAAAATTCCGTACAAATCTTGAGGGTTGGAGCAAATCCTGTGCGTCTTGCAACATAATCTCGGACAATTTATTGGTCCTTAAGAGAAATTTAGTACTTCCTTCTGAAAGAGTGGAGTGGTTCCGTGAGTAATGTAGACGCTTCGAACGAAACTCGGACAGAAAAAAGAATTTTTTCTTTTGAAAGAGAGGAGGGGTAAATTAAGTACGTCTTACTTAGCAGCTGTAAGGGAGTGGCGTAGTATTTTCGTATGATAGGATGAACAACAAATTTCTCAATTTTGATGAATCGAAAGATACATTTATGCACAGGGCGAATGATGGTAAATTTCTGGTAAAGCAAAAATAAATAAGGATATTAATTCCAATAGAATATTCTGATATTTATTTGAATTAATATTAATAACTATACGAATATAAAGATATTTGATTATATCAGTGTTAATTAATCACTAATATGAGTTATTATTATCATATTATTTCTTCGTATAAATAATTCTTAGATATACTCTTATTGGTGAATGTTCATCATCATCATCAGTGACGCAACAGCTCTATGGTGGGCCAAGACCGTCTTCCTATTGACAAATTTCGAGACATGAGATGTTTTCTTTTTTTTTTACGGGATAGGATTGTCAGTCTTAGGCCCAAAGTTCTTCAGTCATGTTAGACCGGGATCTATGGTTTAAAGGGAATTCCAAACCACTACAAACATCCATGCCACCGCCGGGAACCCGAAACCTGGGGTACCGAGCGCCAGAGCTCTAATCACTCAGGCCCGTCTTTGAAATATAAAATAGTATAATATACAAATAGCGTTCTGGCGTTGTGTGTTCGGAATCCTTTTTAAACAGTAGGTCCCGGTTCTAATAGGATAGTAGAGCGTTGAGGGGGTAGTATTACTCACTTCTGTAGCATATCTTCAAGCTACACGTGTCCCTGGGTAGTGCTGAATGTGTAACAGCGGTGCAGCCCTTGCTTATGGCATAAAAATTAACTGTCTCTGTATTTCCAGCTGCATTAGAAAAAAAAAATATTCTAGTAGAGGAGAGTATAATACATCATTAGTTCATATGACCAGTGGGCGTTTTCCAGGTTTCCTCCTTATGGGAGAAGTCATTCTTGAATTTCTTGACGAAATACATTGGAAGAATAATAGTTCATATATATTGTTGTTTCTTATCCCACTTGGTAGACCTCTAGACAAAGACCACGCAACCATATGGCTCATGGTTGAAGGATAAAGAGGTCAGCTTCTGTTGTGATGGAGCACTCGTTGGTAGAAGTCTGAATTGGCTCATTTGGCTGAAGAAAGATGGCAATGCATTCCGGGAGGACTCTTAAGGGAACTACCACGCATTTGCTTATCATATGAGAGAAAACCAGAAAAACTCCCACCAAGTAGTCCGACTCACGACGCTGAACATCACAAATGTCATCGATTCTCCTCGTTTTGAAATAGTGTCAACCACAATGTCGACATCGAATTGAACCTAATACACATCAGTAGCGCGTGTAAACACTAAGACACTAGTCTGGCATTGGGAACGATTCTTCACATAAATGAGACAGACAAATTAACCTTGAAGACATGTCGTGTGGGCTGCACCGACGAACGTTATTACTCATTTAGCAATATCCAGGGGCAAGTGTAGCTTGAAGATAGGCTACAGACGCAAGTAACAACGCGTTACGATCCTATTAGACAGGGACCTACGGTTTCAAGTGAATTCGAACCACTACAAACATTCATGGCACCGCCGAGACTCGAACCCGAAACCTGTGGCACCAAGCGTTAGACACTCGGCCAATAGCAATTCCCTCATTCATATTTAATTTAATACACCAAGAAATATGTGTGGGGCCTGATGGTCGATTGGTTAGCGCTCGGTACCACAGGTTTCGGGTTCGAGTCCCGGTGATGCTGTAGATGTTTGTAGTGGTTTGGAATCTATTTTAAACCACAGGTCCAGGTCTAACATGAACGTAGAGCGTTGCAGGGGCATTGTTACGCTGCTTTCGCAGCTAATCTTCAAGTTACACGCATCCCCTGGGCAGTGCTAAGTGAGTAACGTAGGTGCAGGCAGCCCTTATGGCATAAAAGATCGCTGCCTAAGTATTCGTCAGCTGCATTAGAAAAAACACGTCAAGAAATGTGAAAGGACACGAGATTCTTTATATATTGAAAAATTCTTTACACATAATATAAATTTAAACTTTTATTAATTAAAAAAAAAAAAACTTGTAGTATCGTTTAAACGATAACACATTAACTACCAACAAAGTTACGAAACAGCGCAAATCTTCATGCAAAAATTGGGCTCGCAGCAGACTGAGTATGAAGCAATAAAAGCTCTGAATCGACTGTCCAATGCAGTCCATCAGCGATGCAGTCTGTCATTCATGGCAGAATTGCTTTCTATTTATTTATTATTATTTATTTTTTTGCGCAGACGCAACCATTTGATATCTGGGCAAATTAAGAACGAATGCATTAGTTGTCGCAGTTTTTTACTTCCTTGTGGTGCATCCGATTGTGAGACCTGACCTCGCACTGACTATTATGTGTCTTCGCTTTTGGAATATCGAGTATCCACACTGAACGACGACTCGAACGATGCATTTTTATCCGTTGTTTCTTCGTTCGCATTTCACGACAGACGTTCTTGTGGAATTTCAGCCGAATACTTTTACCATTTGTGGTTTTGTTTGACATCGCCAGTTTGTTGTGGTTGTTCTTCACTTGTTGGCGGTTTTTTCCCTCGTGATTTGGTGATTTATTAGTTTGTGTTGTGACAGTTTTTATTATTATTATTATTATTATTTGTGGGATAAGCACTGTTGGGTTAGCAGAGGTATTTACGAAACGGATCGTTTCCTTCAGCGTTCATCATGAATTCCAGGTGAGTCATTTCAGTTTCGTATCGAGAGTTTTCTGAAAGGCGTTCATTGTAACTATCTTTGTTTACAGCATTTTAATTTTAATAAAAAAGTTTAATATTTCAAAAGTTGTTTAAGTTTTTTAAAAAATGTGTATTATTTTCGTTTTTTAACAAATACGAATTCTTATTATTTTTTTTTTTTTTTTTTTGAAAGAATGATTTTTTTTTTATCATTTATAAATATATTATCGATATATTATTATTCTAGTTCAAATAATGCCCACGGACTCTTTTTTTCAGGATATTTTTAAATCCATTAAATAAAATCAAAATCATTCAGTTTATATTAAAAATAATTAATATAAAATTTGGTACTGTAATAATACATACTCCTTGTGTCCCATAACAATAGTAGCATTTGATGAATTTAATAAGTCCCATAATAATAATAGCAGTTGAGGAATTTAATTTGTCTCATAATAATAGCGGCATTTGAAGAATTTAATTTGTTCCATCATAATAGCAGCATTTGATGAATTTAATTTGTTCCATCATAATAGCAGCATTTGATGAATTTAATTTGCTCCATAACAATAGTAGTATTTGATGAATTTAATTTGCTCCATAACAATAGTAGCATTTGATGAATTTAATTTATTCCATAATAATAGTAGCATTTGATGAATTTAATTTGTCCCATAATAATAGTAGCAATTGATGAATTTAATTTGTCCCATAATAATAGTAGCTGTTGATGAATTTAATTTATTCCATAATAATAGCAGCATTTGATGAATTTAATTTGTTCCGTAATAATTATAGCAAAAGAAAATAAATATGGAACGCAACATTTATTGTTAAAAAAACTAAATTAACTTAAACAATAAATTAAAAATATTATTCTTAATTTTTATTTTGTGCGTTGACATAATTTTCATTAGGAAATACTTTTGACAGACAAAATTCTACGCGATCTTTCTTATTTTTTTTTTCTGTAAGAAATGATTTGATGGAGCTGGAAGATCCTTTTATGGATTTTCATTTTTTTTTCAAAATTCGCGGAATCAAGTAGATTTGGGGAACTTCAAAGGCGTGAGCTGCTGTTCTTATGGTACCTCTTCTGCTAAGTTTTTCAAGTTTTTGTCCATAATTTTTGCATTTACGTATGCAGTATTGTTTTTCAAAGAATCAACGTTAGCATAAGATTCACCTCGACAATTATTTTATGAAACACGTTTCCAAACTCTGTTGTTGTTGTTTCTTATCCCACTTGGTAGACATCTAGACCAGGCTCACGAACTCATATGGACTCGTTGTGTCATTCTGTTGCACTTAAATTGTTTCGCAGCTAATGTAATTGCACCCTTTTACAGCTTTTCGGTTTTCTTTTGATGCATCAAGAAAACCGAAAAACTCTCTTTTTTCAGGTTATAATGGTTTGATATTAAAGTTGAAATAAAGTAACGGATAACGATCAGCGGATGTTTGTAGAAAAAAATAGATATAATTCGTAATATGTAACCTAAAAATTGAAAAATGTGCTAAAATAAATGGCAGGTGTCATGAAGTGTTGATTTTGATTAAAGGCTTCGCAATTCTGCACTAAAGCATTACTTACAGCTACATTCGCCAATAACTCATGTTAATATATTCACTTGCTACTATTATTATGATACAGAGGGAGTATGGTTTTTTTAGATATAATAAATAACAATAACATACATTACAAATTACAACATGATTTAAGTTTTATTAATAAAAGTTTGCTATTATGGAATTAATCATACGAGTAAATAAAATTGTTGTGTGTCATAAAACAATGTTAATTCTATTGGCGAACATAGATACTATTGCTACAACTATAATGCTAGGTTTAATTAGATGTCATTTAAAATAAAAATATTGACTTTTTTTTTTTTTTTTTTTTTCTAAGCTCATGGAATCTCTGAATTACGTCTAACAACACCCAAATAATCCATGGACCTTGGTTAAGAACTCTTACTTTAATTATCAAAATCAGGGGTCAACGCACCACTTGGAGGACAGTTAGCTAGGGTTAAAATCGTTATCATGGAAGGAATCTGAGCTTAGGGGAGAAAAAATCGTTATCATAGGGGAAATGTGAGCTTTGGTGGGACAAAATCGTTATCATAATAGGAATGTGAGTTTGTGTGGGACAAAATCGTTATTATTATTTCCATTGATTGCTAATTAAATCTAGAATCAATAAGAGCTGAGTTAAAATAAAATTCAGTGAAACCAGAAACACCTGTAGAGGTAAAAGCAATACTTGTAGGTTGTATTATATGCAAACGTCTTATATTAACGTATGCAATTAATCTATTAATATTATATGTATCTGCAATCAGGAAAAGAAATAGCGATTTCATTTCACATAATAATTGTTTTGGGTACAGAAAAATTGATTTATCCTTGCCAGTATTTAAATATCATGACAATTTTAAGTAAAATTATGACATTCCAAATAGAAGAGCCCATCTTTTTATAAACAAAGCAAGTTAAGGAAGCTTTAAATATATTTGCAGTTGTTTATCCTTTTAAGTTGAAATTTTAAATGTTTTTTGCATTAAAAAGGAAAATTATATTTAATATATTATATAAAATATATTTTTTTATATAAAAAATTATATACAAAATATCTAATGTTACATGCTTTTTTTCCAAAATTAAACTTCGATGCTTTTTTTTATGTTCATGTGGTATATTTGTAAGTAAGGCAAACTGTAAGAGAATTCCTACTTAGTGCAATGTGCAAAGTGTAACAGCAATCATGTTTAGATTTCTTAATAGCTTCAACTTAGGTTTAGAAACAAATACAAAACTATAATGATATCTAAAAGCAGTGGTTATAATCACGAAATACACAGCTGCATATTTATTTAAAAAATTGATCAGCAAGAATTGCTACTCAATGCAATGTGCAAAGTATAACAACAATCACGTTTAGATTTCTCAATAGCTTCAGCTTAGGTTTGGAAACCAATGCAAAATAATTGTTCATAACGATATCTAAAACCAATAGTTATACATACAGCTACATATTTGTTACACAAAAAAAAAAAAAAAATGATCAGCAGGAATTAGTGGATAATTTAATTTAGATACATTAAAATTGTGTAGAATACGATTTCAAGCCTGGTGCTATAATTAATCTTAATAACCATTGAATGAAGAATTTAAATTAATTTTTTAAATGTTTTGATACCGAAATTGTTTTACATTATTCAATTCCTACCAGTTCACACTCTCCTTATATATATATATCTTGTTCAAATTTTCAATCGTTCATAAAATATTTTCTATTCATCCTCTCAAGTTCAAATACATTTTTTTTTAACTTGTAGTGGATGACACTGGATGTTAATACAGTTTTTCAAATATTAATTCAGTAATTAAATTTAATTCATTAATTCTAGTTTAAGTTGCATGTATCTACCAATAGAAGGCGGCAGATGAACTTAAAAAAAATGAATGAAAATGATTTATAAAGGACTCTGCAGTATAGTGAAAAAAAGTAGGAATTGACTTTAAAATTTTTTTTTATATTACTTGTTTTTTAAATAAAGACATTATAATATTAGCTGTTTAATATGTCAATTAAGATTTTATTAGAGATTTCTATAACCAATATTAACTAACTTTATAGTGCAAATAAAAAATACTGAGAATAAAACCTTGAAGTATTTTTTTAATAATTTGAGTAGAATGGGATATTTTATTGTAATAATTTTTGCTGTATTTTTTAAAGGTACTATTTATTATTAGTTGAACATGAAATTATAGTTTAGTTGTTCGCTTCTGGGTTTAGATTCGCATCGCAAAAAATAAATAAATAAATAAATAAATAAAAATAAAAAGTTAGAAGTTAAGATTTATATTACAATCTAATTAACGAAACAAAGTTTCTTCTCTATTTACTAAATACACTCATGTCCATAAATTAAGGATAATTTAGAATTACACATAAATTGAACTCTAAAATAAAATTTCACCTGTAGAATTATCACACACATCTTGAAGAAGAATATGCAAATTACAGGAAACCACCAGATGGCGCGGATAGTACGTCACAATGACGAGTGTAAGAGAGGGGTATATAAGGAATGGTGGCAAAGAAGTAAAATTGTTCACAAGCGCTTTAAAAGCCTTTCAGTGCAATAACCGCATAGTTATGGCGCAAAGGAAGCATTTGGATGATTTTTTACATGGTAGAATTATCGGACGACTGGAATGGGGACGTACCCAGCCGGAAGTATCCGAGGAACTTGAATCGCCCAGAGTGTCATCTCCAGGCTTTGGCAACGATTCCAAGATGATGGTAATGCGAGTAGATGTTACAGCACAGGTCGCTCCCGAGTTACAACGCCGAATGAGGGCCGGTATTTAGCAGTTACTGACAAAAGAAACAGACGGAGCACAGCATCAGACCTGTCTCGTCAGCTCTCTTCAGCTACCGGTACGACAGTTTCAAGGCAGACCGTGTATAGACGCTTAGGGCACATTGGTCTATATGCTCGTAGGCCTGTCAGATGTGTTCCACTTACCGCAACTCACTGTCGCCTGCTATTAACCTGGAGTAGAGAGCATGCATTGTGGACACCGCAACAGTGATCTTGTGTGATGTTTTCCGACGAGTCCAGGTTTAGTTTGCAGTCTGATTCTCGCCGGACTTTCATATGGAGAGCGCCAGGTGCCCGTTACCACCAAGAAAACACCATTGAACGACACCGTTACGGTGGTGCAGGATGGCTCGTTTGGGGAGGAATTATTCTTGGTTCCAGAAATGACCTGCCTGTTCAGAGTGTAACGATGACAGGCCACATCCATCGGATGTCATTCTGGAACAACATGTACGTTTGTTTCGGGGCACCATTTCTGTTTATGGATGACACCGTCCGTCCTCACCGTGCAAACATTGTAGACGAATGCCTTCAATTGGAGGATATCACCCGTATGGATTGGCCAGCATACTCACCGGACTTGAATCCAATAGAGCATGTGTGGGATATGCTTGGCCGACGAATTGCAGCCCGTCAACCCCCTCCCACCTGTCAACCGGAACTTCGGAGGTCATTGCTTGATGAATGATGTAATATTCCCCAAGATCAGATTGATAATTTGATACTCAGCATGCCTAGGCGTTGTGAGGCCTGTATTGCATCGTCCGGGAGACATACTCCATATTAACCATCATACTAACCATGTTATACTGTTTTTTTTGTAAATAGGTTCTTTTTTTTAAATTTGCTCCAGGGTGTAAAAATCGCAATTTTTATTAATTATGTCGAACATATAGCATCTTTTTTGCTCTTTACCTTTTTGTTTAATAAATAGACTTTACAAATTTGTTTTGCTTCTGTCTCTTTCTTTGCTTGAACTTCATTATCCTTAATTTATGGACATGAGTGTATATAACAGGTTGGCTGACATGTTCGTAAGCTGACACATAGATGGCGCTACTAATATTAAATCCATATGAATTTTAGTTAGCCCTAACCTTCAAAAGACAAGTGCATAAATTTGACAGCTGTTGCACTATTAGTATGCGATATATTATATATTCGCGACATGTGATCTTCTACAATGCGTTTTTGCAGGACAAAGTATGCCGGGTTTTGCCAGTATATATATATATATATATATATATATATATTTTCCAGTCGTTAGCGTTTGCTATAATATCTTTCAATATTTATAGCAAAAGGCCACGAATAATAATAAATTTAAAAAAATATATAATAGTTAAGAGTTATATGTTAAACTAAGATTTTGGTAATTCTTTTTTTTTTTTTTTTCCTGTGTGAACAATTTGGCTTAAAAATTATTTTTAATTAAATGGCAATTACATTTATTATATTTTCCGGCGTCCTGTCAGCAATTGAAGATCCAAAGCAAATAATTAAAAAACCGACCCAGATAGAATTCTGTTAAAGTTGCAATCAAGTATGCAATAATAACAGAATCCAAGTAATTATGCGGAATATCTAATAAGTATTTATGCGTGTTTATCATACAGACTTAAGTCACGACAGAAAAATCATTTTTTATTTTCAGAGGAAAAAATGTCTCGTAAATATTTAATCTCTCGGTGCGAGGAAAAAGAATGAGAATTTAAAATGAAATTTTTATCGAGATGACAAGAAAATTGCTAAATGGTTTAATTATTTTTGGAGACTTTGGAAATATTAGAAGTTATTGCTGATTCTGGCGTTATTCTTTTTACATATTTATCTGGTTTTGTCGATGGTCGTACCAACTTTTAATTAAATACTTGATTTATAATGTTTTAAGAGAAATTTAAATAAAATCGTGATTTCTTATTTCAGTTTTTTTTAGGTTGTTTCAAGGTCTTTGTAATGCAAGGATATTTTATAAGAAATTTGAAATCTTGACTGTTTATCACGATGATGTCGAAATCGTGACGTATTTTTTTTTTCATTTGCATGATTTAATCATTACATTGCGTCATCTATTTGAGTAGTAAACTATAAATAATTTCTTTTTTTTTTTTTTTTTTTTTGTTAATCCCCTTTGAAGATTTATAATGTGGCAAAATGCGGTAACTAATATATGATTACATCTTTTAAGCTCGATGTTTCAATGCCGTTCAATAAATTTTCAAAATACGCTTGATTATTTTTCTACATACAATTAAGATAAGTTAATGTTGTTCTAATGCAGCTGGCAATACAGAGACAGTTAAACTTTATGCTATAAGCAAGGACTGCTCCGCTGTTACGCTTTTAGCATCACCCAGGGGGCACGTGTAGCTTGAAGATACGCTACGAACGCGAGTCACACTACCCCCACAACGCTCTACGATCCTATTAGACCCGGACCTTGGGTTTAAAGGGGATTCGGACCACTACAAACATCCATGGCACCGCTGGTACTCGAACCCGAAACCTATGGTACCGAGCGTCAGAGCGCTAGTCACTCTGTCGTCAGGCCCCCAGATAAATTATGTATGAAAATACATTCAGAATAGGAATAACTATAATTATTTACATCAGAAGAAAAATAGTTGCATGAAAATACAACTATTATTATTGTTAACGAAACATTTTTTGACATATACATTATATTAGTTCTTCCAAATAAGTGTTATGTTGTTTATTATATTAAAATAATGTTTCAAAAAGAATCGTATAAGTGAATCATTTTGTACGCCATTTCGTATGACATCCCTTCGTTAAAAAGGAGAAAAATGAAAAATAATAATAGAATAATATGAATAACAGTAATAATATGAATAATAATAATAATGCTTAGTATTAAAAATCTCAGAGGTTTAAGTAAATAAAACATAAATGTTTAAGGTTAATTTTGAAAACATATTTGATATTTAAACATAGTCAGCCTTGTCTAATAATAACTATTCTGATATAACATCACTATAATATAATATTAAACAGTATAATAAATATTATAAAGGGAAAAATTTCACGCGAGGAGTGATTTTGTTTTAATACATTTTTGAAAATTGTCTGCCTCGAAAGCTATTCATTTTGCAAAAAAATACGTATCATAATCATATCATAACGATAATCACCCAATCATAATTCAACTAAGAGGTTAAAGTAAAGAGCTATGACGATGTAAGAAATATTGAAATATCAGCCTAATTTTCATGAACTTTGGGGCATCCTTTATTATGTAAAAATACGCAGTAATAGACTAATTATAATATTTTTTATTATAATTAGTATATATACATATATCTAATCTATCTTATAATACTTATTGCAAAAATATTTGGAATACGTGATTTAATCTCAGAGGTGAGACATTAAATCTAGATAAATGAGAAAAATATTTATTAAAGATATTAAATATAGCAAAAATTAAAAGTATAAACAGGACTTCATCTATTTTGCAGATTATTGTCGACCTATTCAATGCAATTATGCAAATGATTACTTTTCGTCAAATAATAGCAATAATTGCTAATTACTAAATAAAAGGAGAAATCTTAAAAACTATATCTTTCCAAATTTTTGTTACAATTCTTTTCTAATTTTTAATTTTCATTTTTATTTATTTAATGTCCATAATAATTTGTTTGACAAAGTGTACGTTTCTTTGTATTAAATACAGGGGATTATAATTAAAGTCACACTTTCAAAATGCTGCAAAAAAAAAAAACGCCCAATACACAATGAGTTCAAATTTGAACTGAAGATACTTGAAGAAGGGGGAAACGGTAAGGCATCAAAAAAAGATTCCGAATTGTATCAATAGATGACGCTGTAAGCGGCATAAAGTAAAATTCGGTTGCCAGTGATATTTTGAATCGAAATGACAACGTATTTGGCATGAGTTGCACATTAAATCAACTGTAGTGTTCAATATGCTGGATTGTTTCGGTTTTTTTTTTTTTTTTTTTGACGGAAAAAATGACTTCCGAGTTATTCAACAATGGTGACACTGTTGTGGAAAGCCCATCCACCATGGCAAGATCGTACCAAATCGGATGTGTAAAAATCGGTGGAACTTATTTTGAAACTTTTTTTGATTTCATACCGTTTCCCTCTTCTTCAAGTATCTTCAGTTCAAATTTGAACCCATTGTGATGAGTGTTTCTTTTCTTACAGCATTTTGAAAGTGGGTCTTTAATTATAATCACCCTGTATTTTAAAATTTACGCAAATAATGCAAATAAAGTTGTAGAACTAATAACTTTCGAGCATTACAACATTTCCACATATATTATATGAAATTATATATGTGGAAATAGAACAAAGAAAATGAAAACGCAATTGATTGCTAAAGCCTTTTTTCAACCTTTTCAGTCTAATTTCGCGTTTTTAAAAAGAAATTCATTAGTTCATATTCAAATATTGCTAAACCTCGAACAGACCAGGAACGCCTAACCTAAACGACCCATTAAGATGTCTGAGTTTTTGAACGACCGTCAAGATAAACCTTTCCGTTAACTGCCGTTAATCGAATTAATTTTCCCTAAGAGAAGTATGTGAAGGTCATACAGTTCAAGGGCACACTTTCTGCAAGTGTAGCGTTTAAGAAATGAAGTAACAAGCGTGATAGTTAAAGATATGTGGATTTTTTTTTCCTCAAACAACTCATACGATATGAAGTAATTTGACATCTCTCAGAGTTAATCATTGTTGCGCTTGAAAAATTTAACAACCAAGTATGTTTTTAAAAATGACCTTGAAGTCAGTATGAATTATTCAATGATAAAATTATTCTTTTTATAATTGATATAAACTTTCATTCTTCAAATTCAACAAGCTGAGGCAAAAAACTATTTTGAAATAATTTTTTTATTATGTTTATTTTATCAAGTGTTCGGATTATATACCAGGGGTGGCCAACCCGCGGCCTTACTTGAATATTTTTCCGGCCCGTGAGATTTGACACCCTTCTAAAAAATATATTTAATTTATAATGGCCAAAGTAGTGAAAACAAATGTATTAAAAAATACATTATGTGGGCATCCATATATTCAAAAATTAACTGCCGAAATTATAAGAAAAAAATGAACTTTGATTTTAAAATAATATTCTTGTGAATATATGACAAATATTGCCGGTTTTATTTATGAATTCGCAGAATAATTAAATTATATTCTGCGAACTCATGATGCGTTTCTGCGTACACATATTCTATGTTTCACTTTAAGCGACATCGGTGATGCAGTGACTATACCTAGATACGCACGTATACATATACGTATAGTCACCAATCAACTGTGCGTGACTATACTAGATATCACACGCACAGTTGATTGGTGATAGAGTGCAAACCAGACTCATAGTTGGAGTTGTTAGCGCTTTTAGGGTCAACTTACACCTGTGAAACGGTTTTGTTTTTGTTTTTCGAAAAAGACATTGACCAAACACAAAAAACGCTCAAACATAACGGACGCTAACCTGCAACACAAATATTCAAACTGAGCAAATATTCAAACTGAGATCGATTTGCAAAAGCTAAGTGATAGAATGGAGAAACAAATATCGCACTAGTAAAATAAATATTTTTTAATGATTTCATCTTTTTTATTTCATTTATATTTATATATTTTTTATATTTTATTATTAGAGCTATATTTTTGCAATGTGCATTTAGTATCATTACTATTATATTATCGATGCTTACATGTAAACATATTAAACACAAAAATAATAACTCGTTATGTTTCAATTTTTCACTCCAAAAATGTTTTTAGAGGGTCTAAATCTAATAGGGGGATATATAATTTAATATTCGGCCCTCGTAGTTAGATGCATTTCCAAAGTGGCCCGCAAGATCATTTAGGTTTGCCACCCTGTTATAAACAGAAATACTTTATGAAGCACTCCAAGACTAATTGGGAATGAATTGGTACTTAAAATCGAAATTTTTCTCTTTTTATCTTTAATATAAAGGAAAATGTACCATATCAGTCAGTATACAAATTGAAAGCAAAAATTCCTTGTTTATATAATTATTATTAATTATAATTAATTATTTTATAATTATGTTTCAAAATTTGTCACATATTAAGTTTTCATGTTTTTGAAAAGTTTATTTATCAATTTCCAAAAGGAGTGCTATAAAAATTAATTCTTAGAAGTATAAATAGAACAGGAGTCTGAATGGCCGAGTATCTGCCGGTCGGTGCCACAGGTTTCTGGTTCAAGTCCCGTCGGTGCTATGGATGTTTGTAGGGGTTCGGAATCCATTTCAAACTGTAGGTTCCGGTCTAATAGGATCGTAGAACGCTGTCTTGGGGTTTAGTCAATCTTCAGCCCTCGTGGTTCCTCGCTAAAAGGGAAGCTGCATATTACCCTTAGCCATGGCCCTGTCACCTGCCACGGAGTCTTATGGACCTGGTGTAGGCTTTACTGCACCAGAAGGATTAGCAACAACATATAGAGCAATGAAAAAGTTAAAAGACTGGAAACAGAGATATGTGTAAAGAAGTTGGTTTTCTTCTATGCAGAACACGAAATTGAATTATTTATTTATCAACAATTTGTATGCCGACGTATAATATAAGGCATGTAATGAAATTAAAAACAACCATTCTGCCATTCCTACTTTTCTTGCAGATGCAAATGCAGGTAAAATCTATTATAATTTCATCTGAGATTACGACTAAATACCAAATTACAGAACTAAATGTCAACAGAAAAACAGCTACTACTCACACAAGATTGAGACCGTCGGTACCACAGGCTTCAGGTTCAAATTCTGACTGTGGTATGGATGTTTGTGCGCGGTTCGGAATCCACGTTAAACTGTAGGTCCCGGTCTAATTAGACCAAGTTGTGCACAAAAATGACCGTAGAGCGACAAACCAAATTGAATCAAATCAAAATTTCAAGATTAAGGATGAAGTACCACAAAAACATGAAAATTTCTGCTGATGGCATTAAAAGTACCAAAAATTTGGCAACTGCCTTAATGTCGAGATTACTCCTCATCATGTCTTTGATTGCCCAGCTGTTGCAGCCGTCATGCATTGTCTGGATCATCCCTCGGAAGAGGGATTTGTACTCGATTGTCAGCTCGGAGTACAAACCCTCTTCCGAGGGATGGTCCAGACAATAGCCAGTATTATTTGGGAGCACCATGATATTTGATTTTCTTGTACTCTTCAGAGGATACCAAAAGCAACCACCACTTTATTTTTTTTAACAAAATTACCATTATGGAAAAAGTCAGCACTTAGATAATCTTTACGAAATAGACGTAACGCCTTTAACAAAATATAGATATAACGACGTTTGCTTACAGAACAACTTTATTTGAAATTTTTAAAAATGTACTTTTTTACTGCAATTAAAACTTAAAAAATTTAGTTTATTATAAAATTTCAGTTCTTCTGACTTTTTTTAATATTTTTTAATATATTCATTTATTATTTTTTTTAATTTTAAAAAGATTTATTAACCGTCATAATTATCTGCAAATGAATAATTAACATTAATAACTGCCTTTAATAATTAACTGCCAGTCAATAATTAACATTGATAAATAAACTGTCGTTAATAACTGAATTTCTGTTTTTCCTACAAGCAAAATTGTTAAACCAATCTTCAAAAAGCAGTTAATCTCTGATTCCTTATTTTTTTTTAGCTTTTAAAAAAAGATTTATTGTCATAATTATCATGAATAATTGACTGTCATGAATAATTACCATTCATAATTAACTGTCGTTAAAAATTAACTGCCAGTCAATAATTAAAGTTAATAACGAACTGTCGTTATTAATTAACTTCCTTCTTTTCTACATAAAAATTAGAGTTCCTGCATAACGTTTTTATCGTCCGTTATTTTTTCTCCCTAGCGCGCATGCTCATAGGAAATTGCGCATTCGTATCTGTAATAATGTTTCCTATGAGAATGCGCGCTAGAGAAAAAATAATTGACATCCAAAATACGGTATGCAAAAACTCTCTATTATTACAGATATGCATGCGTAATTTCCTATGAGCATGCGAGCTAGGGAGAAAAAAATACCGGACGATAAAAAACGTTATGCAAAAACTCTCTATTATTAAAGAAATTTTTGTTTAAACAAATTTTTTATAACAAAACAAAGCAGTTCATCTCTGATTCACGACCTTATTGGGTAGCACGTTGATACACACGACAACAAAATAAATAAATAAATTCGACCATGACAGTTTCTCACACTCATCCTATTAATGAGTGGGAGTTTCGTGATATCCAAATGAGAATGAATCAACTTAAGAGTCATTGGAGTGTTGCCCTTTAAGTAAAATGTCATCTTGGACATTTTTGTCAACTTGCATTTTTCGTTTCTTAACCCATCCAACCCTATACGGAATGCAAGAAGTATGTTCGGCGTTGTAATAGTTAAGACACATGCTGTTACTTATGAATGCTGGGTATTGGAGAGTATTATTATATTTTAATAACAATAAATTATTACTGCAATAATTCACAGCACAAATGATAAAAGCCGATACTAGACAATTGCAATTTTCTCCCCCTCTTTTTACATACTATATATATATATATATATACACTCATGTCCATAAATTAAGGATAATTCAGAATCATACAGAAATTGAACTCTAAAATAAAAATTTCACCTGTAGAATTATCACACACATCTTGAAAAAGAATATGCAAATTACAGGAAACCACCAGATGGCGCGGATAGTACATCACAATGACAAGAGTGTAAGAGAGGGGTATATAAGGAATGGCGGCAAAGAAGTAAAATTGTTCACAAGCGCTTTAAAGCCTTTCAGTGCAATAACCGCATAGTTATGGCACAAAGGAAGCGTTTGGATGATTCTTTACGTGGTAGAATTATCGGACGACTGGAATGTGACGTACCCAGCTAGAAGTATCCGAGGAACTTGAATCACCCAGAGTGTCATCTCCAGGCTTTAGCAACGATTCCAAGATGATGGTAATGTGAGTAGATGTTACAGCACAGGTCTCCCCCAAGTTACAACGCCGAATGAGGGTCGGTATTTAGCAGTTACTGCCAAAAGAAACAAACGGAGCACAGCATCAGACCTGTCTCGTCAGCTCTCTTCAGCTACCGGTACGACAGTTTCAAGGCAGACCGTGTATAGACGCTTAGGGCACATTGGTCTATATGCTCGTAGGCCTGTCAGATGTGTTCCACTTACCGCAACTCACTGTCGCCTGCTATTAACCCTGGAGTAGAGAGCATGTATTGTGGACACCGCAACAGTGGTCTGGTGTGATGTTTTCCAACGAGTCCAGGTTTAATTTGCAGTCTGATTCTCGCCGGACTTTCATATGGAGAGCGCCAGGTACCCGTTACCACCAAGAGAACACCATTGAACGACACTGTTACGGTGGTGAAGGATGGCTCGTTTGGGGAGGAATTATTCTTGGTTCCAGAACTGACCTGCATGTTCAGAGTGTAACGATGACAGGCCACATCTATCGGGATGTCATTCTGGAACAACACGTACGTTTGTTTCGGGGCGCCATGGGTGCTGAATTTCTGTTTATGGATGACAACGCCCGTCCTCACCGTGCAAACATTGTAGACGAATGCCTTCAATTGGAGGAGGATATCACCCGTATGGATTGGCCAGCATACTCACCGGACTTGAATCAATAGAGCATGGGTGGGATATGCTTGGCCGACGAATTGCAGCCCGTCAACCCCCTCCCACCTGTTAACCGGAACTTCGGAAAGCATTGCTTGATGAGTGGTGTAATATTCCCCAAGATCAGATTGATAATTTGATACTCAGCATGCCTAGGTGTTATAAGGCCTGTATTGCATCGTCCGGGAGACATACTCAATATTAACCATCATACTAACCATGTTATACTGTTTTTGTAAATAGGTTCTCTTTTGAAATTTGCTCCAGGGAGTAAAAATCGTAATTTTTATTAATTATGTCAAACATATAGCATCTTTTTTACTCTTTACCTTTTGTTTAATAAATAGACTTTACAAATAAGTCAAATTTGTTTTGCTTCTGTCTCTTTCTTTGCCTGAACTTCATTATCCTTAATTTATGGACATGAGTGTATATATATATATATATATATATATATATACTAGCAGAATTCGGCATATGTTGTCCTACCAAAAAAATGCATTGTAGAAAATTAAAATTAATTTTAATTTATTATTATTAAATTATTATTACATGGAAAATATATCACGAATATATTTTCCATGTTCTGTGCATACTCATTTTCATGGACATCGTTGGAACGGTATATAAGATGAAATGCTGCAGCACCCTCTGGTGGCAAGCAGCAATAAAGTGGATTGCGCGAACCTATTTTCCCTACTCGAATACATATTACCCATTTTCATAGCGATGGGTTGAACGGTATAGAGGTTGATAGACTGCAGCACTCTTTTGCGGCGACTTACAACAAAGGGGATAGCATAAAAACATTCTCTATGTTTTGTCAAACACACACAAAAGATGGCATCAAAATTGGCCCAGACGTTTAGGAGAAGTTCAGTATAAACACACGTACAAAAGAATTATATACATACACTCAAGAGCCAAAACTTTATGACCACCCCTACATTTTGCAATGAACTCGTCTGGATGACGTGGAAGGCACGTGATCAGGTGGAAGTGGTATTTAACTGGTATTAAGTGGTGGTAATAATCCATGCCAAAGCGGGTTGAAGCTGTGTTGCTCGCCAAAGGGGGGCCAACTCGTTATTGGCAGGTGGTCATATGTTTTGGCTCTTGAGTGTATATAAAGATATGTTATATATAAATATGATAAAAAAATAAATACATATTCACATATTATACATATATATATAATACGATAAAAATAAATATCTGTTAATTGCATTCGCTAGTGGGGGAACAACAAATCTGTAGCAGATCCAGCTTTACCCAGAGTTTACCATAAATGAAACTCTCGCACTGTATTTACATTGTGGCACTATAATTTTAAATGAAGACCCCAGAGGCTGCATCTGAGATATTTACTCCCTTCTTCCTTTCCTCAAGTCTAACGGAGGGACTTTCCAATGTATAGATTTATTGTAATCTCTTCTTCACAGTCACAAGATTTTTTACGTTCGCCACTGTTTATTGGATTTCAAACTGAACTTATTCAGTTCGAAAATTCTATTCTCATAATTTTTTTCTACTGTAGTGAACTTTTATGGGGTCTGATGGCCGAGTGACTAGTTATCTGGCGCTCGATGCCACTGGTTTCGGGTTCGAGTCCGTGCGGTGCTATGGATGTTTGCAGTGGTTCGGAATCCACTTTATTAAACCATAGGTCCCGGTATAATATGGGTGTAGGCGTTGGGGTTTTTTTTTTAATGCTGACAAACCTACCCGTAAAAAGAAAACATCTTCTGTCTATAAATCTGCTATTAGGCAGACGGCCTTGACCCACCATGGGGCTGTTGTGCCACTGATGATGATGAGTGAACTTTTATCCTGTAAATTTATACGGAAATTTGGGAATTATGAAGATGTAAAAGCTTGAAAAAAAACATTGATTTGAGAACAAAAAAAAAATAAATAAATAAATAAAACATATAAGAATCTATAGTCTAGGTTTTTCATGTACCTTTAGTTTTATGAATGAAAATCAAATCAATTAGCATTCAATTTTACTTGAAAAAAACGTTTTGTTTTTTGTTTGTTTGTTGGTTTTTTTTGCGAGAAAATAAGATAAAAATCTTTTGGAGAATAATCTGTTGCTAACAAGCAAACCTTGAAGTGATTAAATGTTGTTTTTTAAGGATTAATTAATTGGAAATATGGATAAAACATAATAATGGTGAAATAGAATGATATTTAGAAATAATGAAACGGATTCAAAATGGGAAGGTCAACAACTAAAGCAATTCGAGATGCGAGCTTCTAATTTTTGTAAAAGCAATGTGTATTTTGTAAAATCAAAGAACATAACAAAATATAATAATTTATCTGATTCACTGCATTCCGATTTGGAAAAAAAAAAAGTAGGTCTATTTTAAACTAACATGAAAGAGCAGAAACAAAATTCAATTTTAAATTCACTGAATCAAAAAACTGTAAATAAGATATTAAAGAATTTTTCATAATAATAATAATCTATTTTTGAATAAAGGCAAAAGTGAAAATTTCCATTACGGATGTCTCTTTCTTTTACAGGCCATTTTATTATCTTTCAGTATTCTTCTGGAATAATTAAAAAAAACTTTTTAGCACTTTTAACTTTAAAACATTAAAAAACCTTTCATTTGAACCACGTTTGAAAACTTTTCATGAGCCACATTTGAAAGACGAAACTTTTTCACAAACCACCTGTGAAAGACGAAACATTTTAACAGGCTACATTTGAAAGACGAAACATTTTCATGAGCCACATTTAAAAAAGACTAAACATTTTCATGGGCCTCATTTAAAAATCTAAACATTTTAATAAGCCACATTTGAAAACGAAACATATTCATGGCCACATTCAAAAGATTAAACTTTTTCATAAGCCACATATGAAAGACAAACATTCTCATAGGTCACATTTTGAAAGACGAAACATTTTCATGGGCCACACTTAAAAAACTAAACATTTTTTTTCATGGTTCACATTTAAAAGACGAAAATGAGCCTCATTTAAAAATCAAAACATTTTAATAGACCACATTTGAAAGACGAAATATTTTCATGGTTCAAATTTAAAAGATGAAACATTTTAATGCTCCTCATTTAAAAGACTAAACATTTTCATGGTCAACATATAAAAGACTAAACATTTTCATAAAGGCCCATTTGAAGAGGCAAAAACTTCTCTTGGTCGTACTTCAATGGACAAAATTATCATTATCCTCATGTAAATATTGCTCGTTTGTTGATAGTCGTTAGGTAAAAAGAATTGGTTGAAAAGAACAGTTTAAAATATCTATCATGGCAGTTCGCATATAGTTCAATCTCATCTTATGTTCATTTTATTTAAATGTTTCATGTGTAATTGTTTTTCACAGATTTTGATATAAATTTAAAAATTAAAAGCGTGTTTTTTAGTTTTTTTAAACTATAAGTTAATCAAAGTAAAAAATAATTGTTAACATAAGAATAAAATGACTGTCACTGTTCTAAAAGCATGGGGTGCTCGATATCAATCGTTATAATTTTTCTCTAGTTTCATTCCGAAATGCTGAGTTAGTATAAAAATGTCATACAAAGCACCCCACGCTTTTAGAACAGTGACATTCATTTTCTCGTCAGTCATTTTATTCTTATGTTAACAATTATTTTTTTACTTTTTAGGTTGATTAACTCTAAAAGCGTGTTTTTTAAACTATAATTTATTTTTTAGTTTGATTAACTATAATATTTAAATGAGGTCCCGGTACGGAGGACTGGAACTATAGTTCTCACAATAATTTAATTGTGAGTAAAACAAAGGCTAAATGCGAATACATCGAGCCAGCCAGGATTCGAACAGGGAATCTCCCGATCCGTAATCAGGCGCGTTATCCGTTGTGCCACTGTCCCACGCAGGTTTGAATGTCTTAGGTACTTTCATTCTACTTGGGTTAAATTGCTCTTCATAAGTTAAAATGAAATCACTCATCCTGGCGATCCTAATCATGATGAGATAATAAACTTATCAAAATATTTTAGTGTCGTCGGTCCTTGATAAGTCTACAACGTTTAAATTAAATCTGATCGCTTAAAATGGGGCAAAATCGACTAATCAGGAGTAGACATTTTCTTTCCTCGAGAGCTGACAAAAGTTTTCGCATGTTTTGCATTTCCCGTTACTCTGAAATAAATTGGTTTGATGGGCATCCGTGAATAATGCTCGCAGCTCGCCCATCGGAATGTGGACAAGACTTTAGATGAATGTGTGGTCATATAAAATTCTATATACATTGAAAATTTTCGATATTTCGGTGTGTGCATGAGCTCTATTAACTAAACTGTGCATCCCTGTGATAATAAACGTTTCAATGCGTCCTTGAAAACAAAACCAGAATCTCAAAATTTCGATTTAAAGAATGATTCGTCGTCCGCAATCATGAAACAAAGAGTTCAAGAAAGATACTCAATGGAATCTTGAATCTCTAAAAAGAATCGCAATCACTAAGAAGAGCAAAGTTTGCATATTCATGTTTCTGGAGTAGTGTTAACGTTATAAGGTATGATAGAAATTTTTTATGATAAATTGTATATGTATTAAAAATTTTCGAAATTTTTGTGTGTTGGATGGAATCTTGAAACTCTAAGAAGAGCAAAATTTTCATATTCATGTTTGAATAGCGGTGACAATATATGGTATAATACAAATTTTTCTATGATAGAAAATTGTATATATATATATTGAACATTTTCGATCATTCTTTTTTTGTATATATGTTCAGACCGCGGCCCTGACTAAGCTGCATATTCTTGCGACGATATGAATCGCAGAGCTTCGATATAAAGAATGATTCATCGTCTAAAGTGTGATTCATAGATCTCGAAACAAAAACAACGACTCATCAGTTCCAGGAAGATACCAAATAGAATTTGATCGGAATCTCTTTATAAGACATCTATTTAAATTTGCATATTCATGTTTTGGAATAGCGGTAAAGATATATGGTTTAACGGAACATTTTCTGCGATAGAAAATTGTAAATATACATTGGAAAAATTCTGACTCTTTTTGTGAATATGTGCGGCCCATGTCTTGACTAGTGAACTGAACTGATGGTCTGGACTAGTGAATTTGACTAGTGACTAGTAGACATTGAACTATGAATCATTCTTTAAATCATACTGTTGCGATTCGCATCATCCCAGCGATGATATGAATCGCAATACTTCTATATAAAGAATGATTCATCGTCCAAAGCGTGACTCACAGATCTCGAAATAAAAACGGCGACTCACCAGTTCGAAGAAGATACCCAATGCCTTCTTAAGACATCCATTTCAACCTGCGTGGGTGGAAAGAAATAGTTGACTCTTGATAAATTTATCTCGCATACCATACTCATATTGGCGATAGCACATAGCACATCTCTTTTTTTTTAATAAGTAATCAGACTCTGTGTTTTAATTAGAAATAAGGAATAATGACGTGCCCTTTTTTGACAATACATTGCCAAATTCTTTTTTTTCTGCCAGTTTACGTGGCGCCAAAGAAGCGATGTGAAAAAAAACATGTCTCATTTGGCGTCGAGCGCCAGTCACTCGGCCATCATTCCTCTATGTGTTTATTACTCATAAAATATATGGGTATTGTTTTGGGTTGCGGGGTTTTTCATGTCCTTGCCCACCTTAAATTTTGGACATTTTCCTTGAAATTGGAATGATTTTTTTTTTTAAATGTCTTTCACGAGCTTTTTATTTTTTTTTTAATTTTTTATGTGCTTTTTTATATATTTTTATTTACAAAATAATTGAGTAATTATTAAATTAATTAGTAAAAAAATTAATTCAGAAAAAAATTAATGTAAAATTGTTCTAAAAGATCATCTGGTGAAAGCAAAGACAAGTTTATTCCAAAGTGAAAATGAGGTTTTTCCAAAATTGAAAAACGTTTAAAATTAATTATTTTTGTAAGATTGCTGTTATGGGCTTTGTTCTAAATTTTATGGGTACCCTCTAAACCATCCCAGCCGATTGCAGTGATATTTTTTTTTTATCAATTTGTTTTATACTCATGCTTAAAACACTTTGACCACCAAGTATTTGTTAATTCAAAAGAGGCTTATTGCATTTTTAATGCCTTATGTAGCAAAGTCACATCTACTTTATTAAAAGCAATTTTTAAAATTGAACATATCGGCAAAATTGAATATATTTTTGGCAATGTAGTAGAGGTAAAAAAAAAAAAATTTCAAAGATAGGAACCTTGTATTCACACTGTCACATTGATCTGGGACAATACAATAGAAAAATAAGAAAAAAAAAACATTGAATATTTTTTCAAAATTTTAATGAATCTATCTGTGATTATTTGTTGTAATGCTAGATCATATGTCTTCTGATTTCATCATTCATAAAGATCTGAAAATCTTTTAAAATAACTGATAATAATATTAATAAAATAAAATGAACTGGATTAGTTTTACGGCAGTAGATTAATTTTAAATAATTAAAATGTTAAATTACACGATATTAAAAGAAAAACTAGATGAAAATTCTCACACTAACTATTATAATTTTTCTTTCAAAGCAACTTTGCGCAGCTTATATCTGACTAGCACCCCTATCAAATAATCTATTCGTCCAGTTCCGCTATTATACCGGATGTTTATTGGGCTTCTTTGGTCTTCATATCAATTGAATTCAATGCATCTTTAAAAAAATTTTAAAAATACCTGACAATATATTAGCCTAGTTTTCGATTATAAGGTTTTGAAATTTTGGTTCTAATTCTCAGTAATTGTTATTATACATTTTTGGTTTAATTTAACGATTTAAAATATTTAGAATCTTTTCTTACATCGCAAATTTTTTTTTGTCATATAAAAGATTATCTTTCTTATTACAAATTCTTATTTTGAGAATATTTCTAATAATGAACAATGTTTATGTATAGGATTTAATTAAACGGAATTAATACTACTGTGCCCAAAAAGTAAGATCAATTTTAAATTTAAAATTCCTGGTGTTTATGCAATTTCAATTTTTTTTAAAGGTTGTTTGCACTGTCCTTGACATCTGTGTTAAATTTGATGTCAAAATACTCATTAGTGTTTGAGTTACGCTTGACTTTGTGAGACGCTAAAAATGATTTCGGCGATTTTGGAAATGTCTGAATTCATTGAGCAAAGAACTTGCATTAAATTTTGTTTGCCGAAACGTATAGAATGTTGCAGAAGGCATTCGGTGAGCATTCCTATATCGGAAAGAAATGTTTAGAAGTGGTATAAACAGTTCAAAGAAAGCAGAGAACGCGTTGAAGAAGAAGAGCCCTCTGCTCGACCATCAACCTCTACTGACATCCAAAAATTAAAGATTTGGTGTTTGCAAACCGTCAATTTATAGTTAGAGACCTTTCTGATGATGTCGGAATTTCAAAAGGATCGGTCAATTCCATTTTGGGCCCCAAACGCATCAAATCTCGATTGGTACCGAAAACACTGAATACGCCAACTCACACTGCATTGATACTTCGTGACTTTTTCGCCAAATATGAAACCCATATCGTTTCACAACCACCGTATTCGCACCATGCGACTTCTGGCTATTCCCCAAACTCAAAAGACCACTACGGGGACACCGTTTTGAGTCGATTGAATAGATTCAATGCTTTGAAGGCCATCCCTGCCGATGACTTTTAACATGCATTGAGGATTGGAAAAAATGTTGGCATAAGTGCATTGTGTCCGGAGGGGATTACTTTGAAGGCGATGAAAAAAATTTGAAAGAATAAATAAAGAGTTTTTGAAAAAAAAATTGGTCTTACTTTTCGGGCACTGTAGTATGTTCTTAAATCGCCTAGTTTTTGTTCTAATTCTTACGAAGACAGCAATGTGCGAGTAGTTGCTTACTCCTACCTAACGATTAAGAAGTTTTATTTCCTGCTTAATAAAATTCTTGTGGCTTTTTTTTTTTCAAGTGAATTATCTTTAATTAAAAATAGCTGTGGTCATTATTAATGTTGGAAACACTCCTCTACCGCTTTGCCTTTTTTCTCCAGGCTTGCCGTCACAAGTGGCAACAAATGCACTTGATATCGTTTTCAGTTTTCTTTCCATTTGACGTCACGCTGAGAAATGTTTTGAAGGCTGGATGTTAACACTTGACTTTTACATAACAGTGTTTGACACATTTAATTAAAGGATGGCATCACTTTACCTTGCATTCAATAACACAAATGGAGATGGGCGCGCTTAATGTCAGTTTATGCTTTTTTTTTTTTTTTTTTTTTTTTTTGATAGCGATTTTCAATGAATTGATGAACTCGATTTGTATAGATTTAATAACTCATTAAAATGAATTTTATTTATTTTAATGAAAATATTCTAGAGCATTAGATGCGTAAGACATTAGAACGAAAATTAGCATTCGAACGAATTTCATTTATTTGAATGAAAAATATTATTGAATATTAGATGCGTAAGACATTAGAACGAATTGACATTCGAATGAATGATATGATAACATTTGAATGAATTTAATTTATTAGAATGAAAAATATTATAGAACATTAGATACATTAGAACGAAAATTGGCATTCGAATGAATTTAATTTATTTGAATGAAAAATATTATTGAATATTAGATGCGTAAGACATTAGAACGAATTGACATTCGAATGAATATGATAACATTTGAATTAATTTAATTTATTAGAATGAAAAATATTATAGAACAATAGATACATTAGAACGAAAATTGGCATTCGAACGAATTTCATTTATTTGAATGAAAAATATTATTGAATATTAGATGCGTAAGACATTAGAACGAATTGACATTCGAATGAATATGATAACATTTGAATGAATTTAATTTATTAGAATGAAAAATATTATAGGACATTAGATACATTAGAACGAAAATTGGCATTCGAATGAATTTAATTTATTTGAATGAAAAATATTATTGAATATTAGATGCGTAAGACATTAGAACGAATTGACATTCGAATGAATATGATAACATTTGAATGAATTTAATTTTATTAGAATGAAAAATATTCTAAAATATTAGAACGAATTAACATTCGAATGATTATCATAACAATAGAAAGAAAATTTGAATGAAAAATATTCTAAAACATTAGAACGAATTAACATTCGAATGAATATCATAACATTATTTAATTTATTTGAATGAAAATATTATAGAATATTAGATGCGTAAGACATTAGAACGAATTGGCATTCGAATGAATATCATAACATCAGAATGAATAGCATTAATATTATAACATTAGATTGAATTTAATTTTTTGAGTTAAAAATATTGTTGAATATAAGATGTGCAAGACATTTGAACGAATTAACATACGAATAAATATCATAACATTAGAATGAATTTAATTTATTGGAATGGAAAATATTCTATAACATTAGATGTGTAAGAATAAATATATTTTTTTAAAAAAATAAGAGAAACTAAAAATAAAAAAATGTTGATCGCAAATGTAAGATTCAAAAACTATTTATGTAATCATTATTGAAAATAAAAAATTCGTCGTAGATTTTAAGGAATACATTATATGTAGAAAACACTAGAATAAAATTAAAGAGAATTCAAATTTTTTTAAATGTGCAATTTTTTATTACTTCTTCTAGATAAATAAAACTGATATTAATTCGTATCCTTGATGATTTAAGAATAAACAAAATGTGCTTTATTTTGCATATTTCAAATATTTTTTATATTTGTGCTTGCATTAAGTATTATTAATAATTTTTTAATAATAGAATTAAATAATATACTTGTTCGAGATGTTTTTATTTTATTACAAGCATTTTTTTACAATTATTTTATTTTAAAATTTTTTTTTTTAGAATTTGATAAATGAAACATCAAAAGCGTTTTCTTACTACTTAAAATTAATACTTTCATCAAATGTTTCTTTTCAAACTTCGCAGATTTTTTAACAAGACAAATTCATTTTTAGTTTAAATTCCCTGCAGAAAATAATTTTTCTAAAATTATGCGAGAGTACAACTTTTTCCATAGAAACAACATGCAAGTGCATCTAACAATTTGAATGTTGACTGTATAACCTAAAAATGTTATCGTAAAATTTAAAACTCACCTGGGTACACGAACACAAATATTCTTAACATTTATCTTCAGATGTCATCAATGTGATCAAGAAAGCCATTTTATTTCACATCTAGATCGCATTTATCGATTAATATAGCCATTTTATTTCGCAATGCATATAGAATTTCGAAACCTTTATTTTGTATACAGAAACAACATCCCTTAATTATTTGGAATTCAAACAACTACTTTTGGTTAGATGCTTACAATATTTGTTTGATTATTTATTATCATTATTAGATGTCATATGTTTATTTTCAATATTTGTTTTTATTTATTATTATTATTATTATTAAATGTTAAAGTTTATTTTGAATACTTACAATATTAAATTGTTTTATTATTATTATTATTAATTCTATATGTTTATTTACTTATTGTTAGATGCTTACAATATTTGTTTAATTATTTATTATTATTAACAGAGTTATATGCTTATTTTGTTTTTGTAGTTGCTTACAACATTTGTTTGGTTATTTATTATTATTATTATTACAATTAGGTTCTATATATTTATTTTGTTTTGTTAGATGCTTTCAATATTTGTTTGATCATTTATTATTATTATTAGATGTTACATGTTTATTTTGTTTTGGTTAGATGCTTTCAATATTTGTTTAATTATTTATTATTATTAATAGACGTTATATGCTTATTTTGTAGATGCTTACAACATTTGTTTGGTTATTCATTATTATTATTACAATTATTCTATATATTTATTTTGCTTTGTTAGATGCTTACAATATTTGTTTGATTATTTGTTATTAATATTAAATACTATATGTTTTTTTTTGTTAGATGCTTACAATATTTGTTTGATTATCTATTATTATTATTAGATGTAATATGTTAAAAAATAAATGTTTATTTTGTTTTATTATATGCTTACAATTTGTTTGATTATTTATTTTATTGTTGATTATTTATTATTATTTTATTAGATTCTGTTTCGTTTTCCTTTCTATTCCAATACGAAGAGATGCTAGTTAGTTTTAATTGTAATTCTTTTAATTTAATTCATCATATTCTTATTTTTATAACTGTATTTTTCTCTTCTTTTTTTTTGAATGTTTCCGTCACTGTTTAAGGAGTGTTTGTTTCAGTGTATGTATTTTCTATTTATTAATACGCTTTTATTAGTTTCACCTGTATGTTTGTATGTATGTAACTGACTCTTTGGGCTCGGTTTTGCCCTACTTTAAGCTATCAGATTTAATTTAAACGTTGCACTTTAAGGACCAACTGCAATAAAATATTTTGATAAGTTAATTATCTCATCATGATTAGGATCGCCAGGATGAGTGATTTTATTTTAACTTATGAGCAATTTAACCCATGTAGAATGAAAGTATTCTAAGACATTCAAACCTACCTGGGACAGCGGCACAACGGATAACGCGCCTGACTACGGATCAGGAAATTCCTGTTCGAATCCTGGCTGGCTCGACATATTCGCATTTAGCTTTTGTTTTACTCAAAATTAAATTATTGTAAGAACTATAGTTCCACCCGTACCGACCTCATTTAAATATTATAGTTTAAAAACACTAAAAAACATGCTTTTAGAGTTAATCAAACTAAAAAGTAAAAATAAATTAATAGTTTAAAAAACTAAAAATCACACCTTTAGAGTTAATCAGGCAAAAAGTAAAAAATAAATGAATAGTTTAAAAAAGGAAAAAAAAACACGCTTTTAGAATTAATCAAACTAAAAATTTAAAAATAATTGTTAACATAAGAATAAAATGACTGTCACTGTTCTAAAAGCGTGGGGTGCTCGATATCAATCGTTATAATTTTTTCACTAGTTTCATTCAGAAATGCAGAGTTAGTTTAAAAATGTCATACAAAGCACCCCACGCTTTAACATTACGAGTTAACACGTAACTAAAATGAAAGTCTTATTTAAGGCACGGATTACTCAATATTATTATTTATTTTTTTCGCTTTGTCTTATGAGGTTTTTATTTTTGTTTCGTTCTCATTCGTTTTTCAAAAGCTGTGTTTTTTATATTGTTTGGTAGATTATTTGGTATACTATTCGGTATGTATATTTTTGGTAGATTTTTTTTATAATGCAGCTGGCAAACAGACATGGACGTCTTGGATGCCTTAAGGCAAGCGCTGCACAGACGTTACTCACTTTGCATTATCCAGGGGGGCGTGTAGCTTGAAGATAAGCCACGGAGGCGGAGTAACAATGCCCTCGCAACGCTCTATGATCCACCTACGGTTTAAAGTGGATTCGAACCACTGCAAACATCCATGGGCAAAGCCGAGATTTATACCCGATACCTGTGGTACCGAACGCCAGCCATTTGGCCATCAGGCCCCTTATTTTGGTACATTATTGTTTGTTGTTGTTGTCGTGTCCCTTATGGAAGGAGGAAAGGGCGCAGCTTCTGTTCTGATGGAGCACCCGTAGGTAGAAGTCTGACTTCTGCTCTATGACGCTCTTACAGACATAGGAGACCGGGACCTACGGCTTAAAGTGGATTCTGAACCACTACAAAAATCCATGGCACCGCCGGGACTTGAACCCGAAACCTGTGGCACCGAGCGCCATTCGGCCATTCAGGCCCCGACTATTGTTGGTAATTCTATTTTTTTTTTTCACGAACAAGCCATTAACATGTATGCGGAAATACTTTTAAATCAACATTTTATTTATCATCATTTATTTTTTACATCAGTACATTTTATTATCGTGCAGAAGAAAAGCCAGAAAACTCCCGACAAGCAACATGAGTGTGATGCGAGATGTTTAAAATTGCTATTACAATTTCCATCGAGTCTCCTGATTTCTGAAAGCAGTGATTGCAATGCATTACATCAGCTTATTCGAATATGACCATCCATAGGCTAACTTCATGCGTTACCAATAGCCAATGAGTAGGCTCTAAAAATAGATTGGCTACAGAAAATTCCTGAACCGCTACAGTGTGAAATATTCTTTATAATAATCCAACAAATCTAGTGAAATTATTTTTTAAGTTTTCCTTCAAAACTAGAAAATAACAGTCACTTTATGGTTGCAAAAAGGATTAACTTTTATTAATATTTAAATTATATAATATAATAAATATATTTATTTCTATTCTATTAATTGTATTTTGTTTTATTATATTATATATAATTTATTTTAATTATAAAAGTTGTATAAGCTAAAATAGAACTAATTATATTGAAAAGGGTTTTGATTATCTCTTGAGTATCTTTTTGAAACTAATAATCAGTATAATATATAACAATTTAGTAAATGGGCGTGTTTTTCTATGATAGTGGTGTTGTTTGCTTATAATGGCATTTTATATTATATTGAGATATTTAAGAAATTAATTTTAAAATAAACAAACATTAATATTTTTAATATTTGTTTAGTTTCAAGAAGATACTTAAGAGATAATCGAAACCCTTTTCAACATAATTAGTTCTGTTTTAACATGTGCAACTTTTTATAGTGAAAGTTAACCCTTTTTCAACCCTAAAGTGACTGATATTTTCTAGTTTTGAATGGTTTAAAAACTATCGGCGCATGTTAATATGTCTCATTTTAAGTTTTTTTACATATCAAATTGATTTAAATTTATAATGCGATCGTTTTTAAAGTATTAGTTAACAGAAATTTAGACTTTTGGTGACCTCAAACGAACTTGCATCCCTTTCAAAGTCAGCAAAATGTGAAAATTTATACCCTTATGAAATATTAAAATATGAGATTTCAATTAAATCCAACCGACTTTTTTTTATGAAATTTTTAATAAATGTATAAAAAAATGAATAAAAAAGGGTTTCTTTTCAATACTTCTTCAGGTAATGCCTTTTTAATTACTTTAATTACAATTTTTTATTAATAGGTATCATTTTTAATTTTTATCATTATGAGAGAGAGGTTTATAAAATATTCATGATGTATTGTAGGAATATGAGATAACAGACCATCCTATCGTTGAATGTTTCGGATGTGATGTCCCTGGCATGATGATGCAAAGGTGCTAGTATTCTATTTTCAAATTTCTTGTCTTCTCGTCTGGGGGATGAATCTAAGGTTTTAAACTCAGCAATTTCATCAAATGAAGTCTTATACACCATTGTATAGCGCAGGGATGGGCAAACTACGGCTCACGGGCCGACGCCTTCCTTCTGAAGGTTCTATCCGGCCCGCGGATCGAATTTTAATTTACCCGTCCGAGGCAAATTAAAAGAAATATATATTTATATATTTTATATCCATCTACTTTTTTACTTTGATTAAATAATTAAATTAAATTATTTTAAATTTATTTAAATTAAATTTTTTTTTCAAAGACTGGTGATCTTTTTACTTTCTCTATTTTTTTTTTTTCTACAAAACATAAATCTACGAAAATACCAAGCTTTGAATCGGTAAAGTGTTAAAAGCGGAAGTTCTTTGTTAGTTATAGCTGTAGATTGGCCCCAACAAGCGTTATCACTTTCTCGGGGAGTAGACATATGGGAATCCAATATAGGTGAATTAAACGTCACATGTAGCAGACTGCTCATTTTAAGCTCCAGCCAGCGGCTTTTTCTTTCGGCGCGAGTTCTAATATTATTGATTGTGTATAAGAATATTGCGGATATATAGCATCATTGTGGTGAAATTATTATAGAGTAGCTAGTGCTTGTTTGGGTTATTCGTAAAATATTACTAAAAAACGTAAAGTTGATTCAGAGTTCAGTGCTTTTAATGATGAATGGACCTGGACATATTTTTTTACAGTTGTAAAGGATAAACCAGCGTGTCTCATCGCAATTTCATTCATGTGATTAACTATTTAAATTGTTATACTTGTATTTTTTTTTAAAATTTTAGAAAAATATATCTTGGCCCACAAACTTTCTTTTTTTTTTTCGATTCTTGGCCCGTGACCGAAAAAATTTGCCCAACCCTGGTATAGCGTGAACAAACAGAACACACTACTGATAGTGTTTTCAACTCTAGCTATGGAGTCTTCCCTCCGACCATGATTTAAAAGCAAACACCAAAATTCCTGTGAACGAACGAACATTTTTGTGTCATTAACAGTGTTGCCACACATATAAAAATTAAGTAGTATAATTTTTTGAACTGAATATTATGTCTTTGCGGAAAGTGTACCTGCACCACTTTCAAAATAATTATATTTTTAATTTCATTAACTACGCACCTTTATATTTAAAAAATGATGAAATTTTGAAAGATTTTTTTTCAAAAAACTGTTTATAGATAAAAAGCCGATAGAAGATTGCATTCATTGTTACCATTAAATTTTTTTTAGAAAATTGGTTTGCATAGTTTCAAGAAAACGGTTCAAATATCTGCATCTAAATTTAAGCAAATATATCAGCAAACTTTATCTTCTTAAACTATTTCAGATTTTAACTGGAAACTAGCATATAGATTAAGGAGTACCAATGGAGATTGACCTCTTAATCTCCTCATCTTAATTCATAAATAAAGTTACAATTAATTATTGGCTGTTTACAATGTTAGTAAATGATAAAAAATGTTTCTAAAAATTTAAAATAGGTACTCTGAAAAAGTTAAAAATGTTTAAAATAAATAAAAAAGTAAAAAGGCCAGAGCGCTAGCCAATTTTCCATCAGGCCACAATAATTTGTCTCAGTGAACGTTTAAATCTGCTCTATTATATGAGATATACGCTTGCGTTGGCTCAGAATAACAGCCATGGTGTCTTTTTATTTTAGGGAAACACTCATAGATAGCTCGGAGCCTTTTTTTCAGATTTAAAAATATATTAAATACGTGAATACATCATTTTAATAAAATAATGAAGAAAGTAATTTCGGTTTTCATCTTACAAGTACATGGTAAAAACTGCGCATGCTTTCTCACCAACACAATAAAAACATTATTATGTTGCTCGTTACTTAATTCGGCATTGAAAAAAAAAATAACTAATGCATAACTAAAAGACACTGACCTTTCAATTCTTCATCAACAATTGTCTTCAAACGGACATTCTCCAATGGGAAGTAGTGGATTGAAGACGCTGTTGAGGATGGCCAAATCGTGCTTCGACGCCATTTTTTGAATTGCCAATCTCTGCGTGGTTCGTTTCTGTTTTGAAGCCTATCTGAAGCAGAAGAGTGGAATGAAGCAGTGAAGATTTTCGAAGCGATAAGACTGCAGAAATCTGATTAAAATCATTCATTATCTTTATTTATGCCATGGATTAAGTTTCAGCATTAGTTTTGTTTTATCTCCTCCATTTTTGATAAGATCTCTCTACTAAATTTCAGCTTCAGAGATAACTTGCGTAATCTTTCAATGCAAGTTGTTTACGAATGCAATTCTTATATCTACCGTTTTGTATACAACGCCATACACACACAAAAAAAAATAAATAAATAAAATTCAGTTCACTCTGGAAATCAGTTTTTGAATCACTTTTTCAGATAGTGATTCAATTTGATGCAAATTACAATCTGTAGTGAATATCAAAAAAGATTTTCTTTTTAAAAAAAAAAAAAAAGTTACTTAAGTTGTTATTTTTAAAAAAATGGAGGGGTTTGGTTTGACACTCCACGGTCATTTTTTGCACACTTCTAGGCTAATAATAATCGATTAATAAATAATCAAACAAATATTGTAAGCATTTAACAATAACTAAATACACAATGCAGAATCTAATAATAATAATAATAACTAATCAAAAAATATTAAGCCTCTAATAATAACAAGATAAACATATAGCATCTAATAATAATAATAAATAATCAAACAAATATTGTAAACATCTAACAAAAACAAAATAAATATATAACATATAATAATAATAATAAATAATCAAACAAATATTGGAAGCATCTGACAATAACTAAATAAACATATATAAAAAAAAATAATAAATAATCAAACAAATATTGCAAGCATCTAACAATAACTAAATAAACATACAGAATCTAATCATAATAAGAAATAATCAAACAAATATTGTAAGCCTCTAACAATAATTAACATACAGAATCTAATAATAATAACAATAAAAATAACCAAACAAATATTGTAAGCATGTAACATTAACAAAATAAACCTATAACATTTAATAATAATAATAATAAATAATCAAACAAATATTGGAAGCATCTGACAATAACTAAATAAACATATATAAAAAAATAATAAATAATCAAACAAATATTGCAAGCATCTAACAATAACTAAATAAACATACAGAATCTAATCATAATAAGAAATAATCAAACAAATATTGTAAGCCTCTAACAATAATTAACATACAGAATCTAATAATAATAACAATAAAAATAACCAAATAAATATTGTAAGTATGTAACATTAACAAAATAAACCTATAACATTTAATAATAATAATAATAATAATAAATAATCAAACAAATATTGAAAGCATCTAACAATAACTAACTAAACATACAGAATCTAATATTAATAATAATAATAATAAAATAACCAAGCAAATATTGCAAGCATCTAACCAAAAGTAGTTGTTTGAATTCCAAGTAATTAAGGGATGTTGTTTACGTGTACAAAATAAAGGTTTCGAAATTCTATATGCATTGCCAAGAGGCAAATAAAATGGCTATATTAATCGATAAATGCGATCTAGATGTGAAATAAAATGGCTTTCTTGATTACATTGATGGTCACTCAAGATAAATATTAAGAATATTTGTGTTCGTGTGACCAGGAGAGTTTTAAATTTCACAATTGTTTGTTCGTCGCTCTGCGGTCATTTTGTGCAGACTTTAGGCTAATTAGACCAGGACCCTACAGTTTAACATGAATTCCAAACCACTCGCAAATATCCGCCGGAATTTTAGATTCTCTTCGAAGAATAAATTCTGAACGAAATAAAAATTATAATCATAAAAAAAATAAAAATTCTTTATAAAAATTCTCAAGTAAGGTTATAGAATATCTTTCTTGCTTTGAAATTGCGTCTGGTAACAAGTATTGCTCATTTCAATAAATTTCTCAATGAAAAAAATTGCGTGCGTATAATGCGTTTTAAAAAATATATATAGTTATCGTAATTCATTCTAATTTCATTCTTTTCCCAACAATTTATCTTTCGATTTCGAATGCTGAAAATCTACCAGGTCTTACCACTGATGATTCTGTCTGGACAAAAATCTATTACAGTAATATCTAAAACATTTTTTTGGACTCGAAAAAAAGTGATCATACTTTATAAATATGTGCATTAATTTTGAATCACAGAAATGAATACATCGAAGAGTATTAAGATAAATAAATCGTATGATAAATAAATCGTGATACTAAAAACAAAAAAATTAAGCATATAATATAAGATACGATGCAGAAAAATAAACATAATATGATTGTATGGTATTGATGTGGCATACAAATGTTATAATAACATTCAATCTATGAAAATCCCAAAATGTTATTGTTTATGTGAAAGAATGAGCTCAAAGCAATTCAATTAATATTTCAGAAGTTATGGTTTCTTGGCATGATTCATTATTCATTTTCTTCTATAAAATTTATTAAATTGATGATTTTTCATCTGGTCAATGAGTTGTAAATTATTTGTGTGCCAGTGAATGTAAAATTATCAAGAGAGGGTATTCTATGGCACGGTATACAAATATTGTAGCAGCTCGATTTATTTACAAGATGCCATGATTATGTTATGGTATAGTATACAAATATTATAGAATTTTGGTTTATTTATATGATGTCATGATTCTATTATGACATGGTATACAAACATTATAACAGCCTGATTTATTTACGTGACGCCATGATTCTATTATGGCATGGTATACAAATCTTGGTTTTATTTACAAATGCCATAATTCTGTTATGGAATGGTAAACATATATTATAGCTTCGTGGTTTATTTACAAGATGCCATGATTCTGTTATAACAGGGTATGCAAATATTATAGCAGCCTGATTTATTTACATTACGCCATGGTTCTATTATGGCATGGTATACAAATCTTACAACGACTAAGGGGGAGACTGAAAAAGAGATGGGTCGACTGGTTTAGACTCTGATTTTAATGTTATTAGATCAGAAACTGGAGGTCAGGGCCAAGAGGAGAACAGCATGGCTGGATCTTTTAAGAAGGCCAGGCCCACAACGGGCTGTCGAGCCAGTTATGATGATGATGATACAAATATTGGTTTTATTTACAAGTTGTCAAGATTCTGTTATAATATGGTATACAAATATTACAGCAGCATGATTTATTTACAAAATATAAGGATTCTGGTGTGGCATGGTACGTAGATATTATAGCCACATGATTTATTTACAAGATGTTCTGTTATGGCAGGGTATACAAATATTATAGCAGCTCGATTTATTTACATGCTGCCATGATTCTATTATGGCATGGTATACAAATATTGGTTTTATTTACAAGATGCCATGATACTGTTAGAGGACAAGTATTTGCATATGAAATAGTTCTCAAGGTTTAATGAAGAGGTGCTATAATAAAATGAGAACCAGAAAACAATAAAGAAACGGTTTTCTATTCAACAACAGCAGAAATCGTCTTCTAAAAAATTAAAGTTTTTTAGGTATTTTGGGAATGGATCATGATTACTTGTAAATATAATTTCTTCTCAAGAAAATACCATACGTTTATTTATTTAATTCTGAAACTTTGGTTATAATTTCGAAACTTTTCGCTCTATATTACTATGGTTGAAAGCTAATAGCCAATTATTTAAGTTGGTTTTTGGATGAAAAAGGGACTTATTCTTAAAAAAAACCAAGCAGATGTAATCAATAATGTTAGTGCAAACCAATTCATTAGAGGCGAAATGGAGAAAAATTCGAAGAGCAAAAGTTAAGTAAGGGGTAAATCTTTCAGAATCCTAGAGTGTCGTTAAGGAATCACCTTCAAATTGCATTAAATACGAAGAATTGTTGATCTCGTAACGTAACGGTAGGTGTTTAGTGGGAGTACCAGGGAATTTCTCGTACCTCCATATCAATAATTATTATTAAAAACATAATTTTAAAATCAAAAGATGAGCTAAAGAAAGAATATTAAACGAGCCCATGCTCGGAGAGAATTTACAGGAGTAAAAAGGTTAGTAAATACAAAAGATCTCACTCTAATAGTAGGTTTAGAACTAGAAATAGTAGGATCTCCTCTAATAGGAAATAACATCGACCGGGGTCGATATTATTTCGGTTCCGTAACCTGTGGTACCGAGGTCCGGCCACTCGCCCATTCAGGCCCCCAAAAAAAGAGAATACTTGTATTATAATACTGATAGTTGAAAAAAAAAAAGAATAATTGCATTACTATATTGATCGTTGCAAAAGAAAGCGAATACTTACATTACAACACTGATAGTTGCAAAAGAAAAGAATACTTGCATTACAATACTAATAGTTGTAAAAAAAAGACAACATTTGCATTATAATTCTGATGACTGCAAAAAAAAAAAAAAAGAGAAGATATTTATACTGATAGTTGCAAAAAAAAAAAAGAGAGAAAGTTTGCATTAAAATATCGATAGTTGCAAAAATAATGAGAGAATATTTACATTAGTTGAAAGAATACTTTCTTTCAAAATAAAACAAAATATTTCCTGATCAATGGCTACTGGAAATATTAAATAATACTGAAACCCAGTTAGATTTCCACACACTATTTTTTTCAAAGTTTAAATGATATATTACACACAACAATTGAACGAGGTCTGACTATCGTTAGAACCTTATTCAATTGATCGTTGTAAAAGTGGTTACCACCGGATACAGAAATCTCATGTTGTCAAACTCCAGCCAATCAGAAACCTGATCCCCTGCCCACTCAAGCTCGAGTTCTAAGAGAGTCATATTTTAGTATATCACATTAAAGATCTTACTAGATCATCTATTATTGTATGTTTTAATAAGCTGTACGTATAGTGGAATATAATGAAATCTACTTATTGGATGAACCAGAAGATATTAGTAGAAAATATCTATTATGACACATTTTTAGGGTAAAATGATGTCTGATGAGGTTCAAGGTGATGAGGTGAACACTCTTAAAATTTCGAACAAATGGGGATTGATGGCCGAGTGACTAGCGCTTTCGGCTCTCGGTACCACAGGTTTCGGGTTCAAGTCAAGCAGTGCCGTGGGATATTTGTAGTGGTTCGAAATCCACTTTAAACCGTAGGACCCGGTCTAACAGGATCGCAGAGAGTTGAAAGTAAGGCTGACAACCCTACCCAGTAACAAAAAATAGCATCTCCTGTCTCGAAATGCGCCAGTAGGCAGGGCCTCGGCCCACCATGGGTCTGTTGTGCCACTGATTCTGATGATGAAATGATGAAAAAAATCACTTCAGAATGAACAGGAATTACTTCAATATTGCTACTATTAAGTATCATCACATCACATCACATATTTAATTATCAATAGAACTTAGCAGACATGTCAATACGTTCTTCTTTTTCATTAGCGCCAGCCCCATCGTAGCCCCACCGAAAGGCCGTTCCGCCTACTGGCAAAATTCGAGACATGGGTTGCATATCTCCGAATTCTGCTAGTAAGTTCTGCCCAGTGCATGTCTGAATTCTTTAAGGGGTAGGGTTTTCAGCCCTACGCTCAACGCTCTAGAGCGAGGGGTCGGCATGCGGCTCTTTGAATGAGCAGCGGCTCTTTAGTTCCATACGCAAATATTATTTATTTTATCAAAAAAAACTATTTTGAAATCGTTCTGAATCGATTAACGATGAATCTGAAGAACTGTTTCGTGATTTCAAAAACAAACCAGAAATCTTGAAAAAATCAAAGATTTGCCACTATCCCGCTAAAACTGTACAAGATAGAATAGCTAAAATATCTTCCAAATGTAACATATTTGCAGGTGGAAGATATTCAACTTTCTTCTGCCTTATCACTGGCTATAGATGAGTCTTGCGCCATAAAAGACACGGCACAAGTTGCCCTTTTTGTCAGGTATATGTCTTCCCAAGGTGGAAGGCTTCTAACTACCGCTCCAAACTAGACGGGAAGATATAGCAATGCCGTGCAAAAATGCCTTGAAGACAATAAGATCGATTTAAATAAATTCATTTCAATAGCAGATGGAGCCAGAAGTATGACAGGAAAAAATAAAGGGGCAACAACGATTCTTCAGAGCAAAATAAACCACGAAATTCTTACGTTTCACTGCATAATACACCAAGAAGCGCTTTTTGTGCCCAAACATTTCCGGCCGAAATAGTTGAGGTCATGAATTTGTAATCAAGATTGTTAACAGCATCTTGTCAAGCACTCTACCATCGTCAGTTTAAAGAATTCTTAAACGAAATGGAGACTCAGTATTCCGACCTCCTTCTTCACAATAAAGTGCGATGGCTTTCCAAAGGTAAGGTGTTGAAACGTTTTGCTTTGTGCTTGAATGAAATAAATACATTCCTAAATAAAAAGGCATTAATCACCCTGAGTTAGAGAACGGCAAATGGTTGCAAAAATTTTACTTTATGGTGGATAACACAGCGAAATTAAATTAGCTGAATCTAAAACTGCAAGGAAAGGGAAACCCAGACTGCGTTTTGGTAGAAGAATTGGTTTGTTTTGAAGAAAAATTAATTCTTTTTGCAGAAGATATTCAGAGCGATAAATTACTTCATTTTCAATTTCTAAAGCAATATCGTGATAAAACTAGTCCAACTGTTGACACGAGGTACTTCAGCACAGTTATAAAAAATTAAAGATGAATTTGCTGATATATTTGAGCAATTCAAAACCACTCTTAGTGTTCATAGTAAATCCTCTCAACACAAATAGTAACGAAATCTACATTGAGCCATTTGGAATTGATACTGGATCTCTAGAAATGCAGTTGATCGATTTAAAAGTAAAGCTTTGTGGAGTGGAAAATTTACAGAGTTGAAAAGCAAGTTGGAAGAGTTGGATGTCCAGAAATGTATGTACGTAACGCAACAAAAGTGGACAACTATAAAAGAAATGCCACGAGTTGAGGCACTTCTATTCGGCGCATGGAATAGTCTTCCTGATTGCTACAGTGAGGTGAAGAAGTAGGCATTTGGAGTGCTGACTATCTTCGGATCGACATATTCGTGCGAGCAAGCGTTTTCTTGCATGAATATAATTAAAAGTAAAGTAAGAAGCCAACTAACAAATGAAAATTTAGAGTCGTGATTGAAACTTAAAGCAACAAGTTATGAGCCAAATTTATCCAAACTTTCTAAAACCATGCAAAGCCAATGCTCTCATTGAATTTGTTTGCTCAAATGTATGTTATTGTTTTTTTTTTTTTTAAATATAAATTACATTGTTTAGTAAAGTTTAAATTTTCTACTTGAATAACCATGCAAAGCCATCGCTCCCATTGAATTTGTTTGTTCAATTGTTTGTTATTGAAGTACAAATTAATGTTGTAAGTAAATGTTTAATTGTTTTAATTTTTTACTTAAATAATAAGTAATATCTAATAATGAATAAATAGAATGATATAATGAATAAATATATATGTTTTCTTATGAATAAATATATTATTTTTTTATCAAAAAAATTTACTTATGAGTACTAACAGGTGGGCTAGTATTATTAAATCGGCGCTACTAGTATTAAATCCATATGTTTTTTAATTAGCCCTAACCTCCAAAAGACACGTGTACACACAATTTGACAGCTGTTGTACTATTAGTATGTGAGTTATAGCATTTTTAGTGAAGCAACTTTAGTTAGTTTGAAAAAATGGATAAAAAGGAATTTCATATGTTAATAAAGCATTGCTATTTGGCGAAAAAAATATTATTGAACCAAGGCTTGGCTTGATAAACATTATTCGGACTTTGCACCAGAAAATCAACCGTAGAGAAGTGGTTTGCTAAATTTAAACGAGGCGAAAGGAGCACCGAGGACGATGCACGCAGTGGACGCCCCAAAGAGGCTGTTACCGACGAAAACGTCAAAAAGTCCACAAAACAATTTCTGATAACCGTAAAGTGAAGTTGATTGAGATAGCTGAGACCCTAAAGATATCAAAGGAACGTGTTGGACATATCGTGAATGAATATTTGGATATGCAGAAGTTCTGTTCAAAGTGGGTGTTGCGCGAGCTCACAATCGACCAAAACAACAACGAATTGATGATTCTAAGCAATGTTTGGAGCTGTTCAATCGTAATAAACCCGAATTTTTGCGTCGATATGTGACAATGGATGAAACATGGCTCCATCATTTCACACCGGAGTCCAATCGACAGCCAGCCAAGTAGACTGCACGTGATGAACACTAAAAATGCTATAACTTCATTAAAAATGCTAATAGCTCAACAGCTAACAAATTTATACACGTGTGTTTTGAAGGATAGGATTAAAAATCATTTTATTCAGTAGCCCCATCTATGTGTCAGCCACAAGAACTTTTCAGCCCACCTGTTATTTATTGTTGGCAAGAAAAATTTTGTGGTTCTTTAAAAACTTTGAAATTTTGTAAATTGCATTTTTGGCTCTTCCGACTCAAGGTTGCCGACCCCTGCTCTAGAGTCATCAGGGACCTACGGTTTAAAGTAGATTTCGAACCACTACAAACATCGGTGGAACCACCAGGACTCGAACCCGAAACCTGGGGCATCGAGCGTAATCACCTGGCCTAGAGCGTAATCACTTGCCATCAGGCCTAGAGATGCCACTACATCATCATCATCATCATCATCATCAGTAGCGCAACAGCCCCATGGTGGGTCAAGGTTCCTGCTTACTGGCAGATTTCTAGACAGTAGGGTTTTCAAGCCTACGCCCAACGCTCTAGAGTCAAATTAGACTGGGACTTACCTGGTTAAAAGTGGATTCCAAATCACTACAGACAATGGCGCTACATATTTACTTAAAATGATATTAAAACAAACAAGTAATATAAAAAAAAATTTAAGTCAATTCCTACTTTTTTTTTTTCACTCTATTGCAGAAAGTCCTTTATAAATAATTTTCATTCATTTTTTAAGTTTATCTGGCTCCATCTATTGGTAGATATATGCAACTTAAATCTAAAAAAAAAAAAAACTAAAATGAATTAATTAAATTTAATTACTGAATTAATATTTGAAAAAACCGTATTCACATCCAGTGTCATCCATTACAAGTTCAAAAAAAAAAAATGTATTTGAACTTGAGTGGATGAATAAAAGTATTTTACGAAGGATTGAAAATTTGAACAAGATATGTATATAGGAGAGTGAGCTAATAGAAGGAATTGAAAATACTTCTGCGAAAGATTTAGCAATAACTAAAAATGCCAAACTTTACAGGATATATCAGAAATTGTAATGCGTGAAATTAATCTTCTTTCAAATAAATTTATGCAGGATAAAAAAAATAATAATTAATCACGAACACTAAATACATGCTTCTTTGCACGATCCATACTAATGCAGAGAAGTGCACTTTACAAGGCAGGTTTTTGTACGTTTGCCTCTTTGTAATTTTTTTAGCAAGTCGTATTAAAAATGAAACATTACGTACCTCTTTATTTCTCTCCCCTTATTTTATTTTTCTCCCTTTTATTTAATTTTTATTTCTCTCTAAATAAATATTTTCAGTAGAGTTAAATTAAACTTGGGTAAACTTGCTTCAATATTGCTACCAAAGTATCACCACATAATATCACATATTTAAATTATCAATGGAACATAGCAGACATGCCAAAATATTCTTCTTCGTCGACGTAACGGCCACATGGTGGGCCATGGGCGTCTGCCTACTGGCAGATTTCGAGACAGGAGAAGGTTTCTTTTATGGGGTAAGGTTACAAGCTCTACCCTGATAGTCATATTAGACCGGAACCTACGGTTTAAAGGGAATTCCGTACCATTATAAATATCCATGGCCCTGCCGGAACTCGAACCCGAAACCTGTGTCACAGTGCCAGTGCCAGTCATTCGGCCATCAAGCCTCTTATATATCATCATCAGTGACACAACAGCCCTATGGTGGGCGAAGGCCGCCTGCCTACTGGCAGAGTTAGAGACAGGAGATGTTTCCTTTTAAGGGATAGCTTTTTTCAGCCTTACGCCCAACGTTCTACGATCATATTAAAGTGGGGCATACGGCATAAAGTAGCTTCCGAATCACTACAAACATCCCTGGCACCGCCGGGACTGTAAATCGAACCCGAAATCTGTGGCATCAAGAGCTAGAACGCTAATCACTCTGACATCAGACCTGGACATGCCATTACATACTTATTCAAAATGATATTTAATCAAAAAATACTTCTGCATAAGATTTTGCAAGAACTACAAATGCCAAACTTTACAGGTTATAACTGACGAAAATAATCTTCTTTTAAATGAGTTATCATTATCATCGTCATTATCATGTCATCCTTTTAAAAATGCAACATTACCTCTTTTTGTTTCTCTCCGCAAATAAAAATGTACAGTAGAGTTAAATTAAACTTGGGTAAAATTTGGAAATCATGTCTGCTGAATCTTTATTTGCAAAATGCGAAATAACCTTGACTTGTGTTGAGGCTTACGTTTCCATGCAAATAAGGGCAGATTAATTGTCGTTCGAACTCAGCGTTCGATGATGCCTTCACCTTTTAAAGACCGCTGGCAGACGACCTGATTCCGAAACCGGGTTTCCTGTCTGCGGTCAGAGATAAGGCTGTCTATCTTCTTTCTAAAATAAAATTTAAGAAAATAACCCAATTCTGCCTTTTCGGCTCGAATTAGATAGGGAGCATTCAGAGATTGTTATTATAGCGATTCAATTCTAGTAAATTGTATCATACTACTCTGCCCAAAAACTAAGACCAATTATTTTTTTTTCAAAAGATTTTTATTTATTCTTCCAAATTTATTTCATCGCCTTGACAGTAATCCATTCCGAACACAATGCACTTAAGCCAACTTTTTTTTTTTCAATCCTCAATGCATGCTAAAAATGTCATCGGTAGGGACGGCCTTTGAAGCGCTCGGCAATTCAGGTTGAATCTCTTCAATCGGCTCAAAAGGTGTTTTCAGTTTATGGAATAACCAGCAGTCGCATGGTGTAAATACGATGGTTGTGGAACGATATGGGTTTCATTTTGGGCGAAAAAGTCACGAAGAACCAATGCAGTGTAAGAGAGCGTATTCAGTGTTTTCGGTACCAATCGAGATTTGATGCGTTTGAGGACCAAAATGGAATGGGCCAATCCTTTTGATATTTCAACATCATCAGCAAGGTCTCTAATTGTAAATCGACCGTTTGCAAGCACCAAACCTTTATTTATTTATTTATTTATTTTTGACATTAGAGCTTCGTCGGTTGAGACTGATGGTCGACCAGAGGACCAAGTTCTTTGCTCAATGAATTCAGACATTTCAAAAATCACCGCAATCAGTTTCAGCGTCTCACAAAGCCAAGCGTAACTCAGACACTAATGAATATTTTGACGTCAAATTTTACACAGATATCAAAGACAGTGAAAAAGAAATCTAAAAAAAGAAAAAGAAAAAATTGAAATTCCATAAGTCCCGAATTTTGAATTAAAAATGTGTCTTACTTTTTGGACACAGTAGTATGTACTCAGTAGTAAAATTTACTTGCGTGAGACCGATGGACAATTGATGTTTTAACTTGATTATTTTTTAATCTGAATACCATCCCCCTTTTTTTAATTTAATACTATTAATATATTTTTTTATTGTAACTGATATTATTTTGTGTAAACTGGGATTTCTTCTTCATTGGCGCAACAGCCTGATGGTGGGTCAACGGCCTTATGGCCAATTGATTAGCGTTCGAACCTTTGGAATCCCAGGTTTCAGGTTCGAATCCTGGCGTTGGCATGGATGTTTGTTAGTGGTTCGGAAACCACGTTAAACTGTAGGTCCTGGTCTAGTTAGCCTAAAGTGTACAAGAAATGACCGTAGAACGAGAAATTAAACCTTTGTTTAAATTATCGTTATTTTACTTTTTTATTATTATTATTATTTCGAGTCCAATCGTTGCCATGGATGCCTGCAATGGTTCGGAATAGCTCCCGGCCTAATTAGCCCAAAGTGGGCACAAAATGACAGTAGAGTAACAAATCAAACATAATGGGCTAAAGCTACCTGTCTGTTGGCAGATATCGAGATAGGAGATGCTTTCTTTTTAACGAGAAATGATTGTCAGCCCTACACTCAACACTCTATAGTCATATGAGACCGGGACCTACTGTTTAAAGTGGATTCGAACCACTACAAACATCCATGGTACTGTTGGGACTCGAACCCGAAACCTATGGCACCGAGAGCCAGAGCGCTAGAAACTGGACTTTTATGTGTATATTATTTTTTTTTTTACCTCTATTGTACTCTTTAATGTATGAATATGTAATTATATATAATGTTGAAGATTAAACGAATTTGTCAGGTTATATAGTGTTGTTTATATAGTGTCGGTTATATAGTGGTGTTTAATTGATGTGGGATTTTCATGTGGGACTTTTGTTAAACATCCTCCTCAGCAGTGGTGCAACAACTCCATGGTTGGCCAAGGCCATCTGTCTACTGGCAGATTTCGAGACAGGAGACGTTTTTTTTTACGGGGTAGGGTTGTCAGTTCAACATTCTGCAGTCATATGAGACCGGGACCTACTATTTTAAGTGGATTCCGAACCACTACAAACACCCATGACATCACCGAAACTCGAACCCGAAACCTGTGGCACCGGGCAATAGAGCGCTAGCCACTCGGCCATCAGGTCCCATTTTTAGATATCTAATTTAATTATTTTCCTCAAATTACCTTTTGCAAAGTCTTTCACTAGATAAATAAAAGAAATTTAACAACTTTTTTTTTTTAAATAAAATTTGTTTTCGTTAATTTTCAAAGGTTATTTTACAAAATCCAATCACTCTCATCTTATTATTATTATTCCAATCACTCTATTCTATTTAGTTTTCTCTTTCTTACAATTCTATCTTGAAGAATTTGATATTTCCAAATTTTAAGCTTTGTTATTTTAAAATGGAAATATAGTTTAATTGAATATATAATAGTTATCTGAATAGGGGCCTGAATGGCAGAGTGGCTAGCGCTCTAGCGCTCGGTTCCACAGGTTTCGGGTTCGAATCCCGGCGGGGCCATGGGTGTTTGTAGTGGTTTGTAGAATCCACTTTAAACCATCGGTCCCGGTGTAATAGATCGTAGAGCGTTGCGGGGGCATTGTTACTCCGCGTCCATGGCTTATCTTCAAGTTACTCGCGCCCCTGGGTAATGCAAAGTGAGTAACGTCTGTGCAACGCTTGCCTTAAGGCATCCAACGCCTAGCTGTCTAAGTGTTTGCCAGCTGCACTAGAAAGAAAAAAAAAGTTGTCTTAATTTCAGGGACCTTTTTTATTTAATACTATTAATATATATATATATATATTTTTTTTATTGTAACTTATTTTTATGCTTAAACTGAATTTTTATATCTATGTAAACTTTTTATTTTTATCTACCTTGTGCTCTTTAATTTATGGGTATGTAGTTATATAGAGGCCTGGTGACCGAATGGCTGGCTCTCGGTGCCACAGGTTTCGGGTTCGAGTCCCGAGGTGCCCTGGTCTTTGTAGCTGTACAGAATCCAATTTAGATCGTAGATCCCGGTCTAATAAGACTATCGAGCTTAGAGCTGGCAATCCTATCCCCTAAAAAAGATATATCTCATGTTTCGAAATCTGCCAGTAGGCAGACGGTTTTGGCCCACCGTGGGGTGGTTGCGCCAATGATCATGATGACAGTAAGGAGTTTATATAAGAGGCCTGATAGCCTAGTTACTGGCTCTCAGTGCCACAGGTTTCGCTTTCGAGACCCGACTGTGCCATGAAGGTTTGTAGTAGTTCGAAATCCATTTTAAACCATAGGTCCCGGACTAATGTGACTACTACTACTACTATACCACACCAGATCACTATGCCTAGAGTTGAGTTGTCCCTATACAGTTGGGGAATGATGTGGGTAAGAAGTCTGACTGGGCTCCATGACGCTCTTACAGTCATATGAAAACGAGACCTACGGTTTGTAGTGGATTCCGAACAACTGACATCCATGCACCGCCGGGACTCGAATCCGAAACCTGTGGCACCAAGCGCTAGCCACTCGGCCATTCAGGCCCAGGAATACTACGACTGTCGGGCGCAAAGTTGGAAACCCTACCCCTTAAAAAGGATAATATCTCATGTTTTGAAATCTGCCAGTAGGCAGACGACCTCGCCCCGCCATAGGGCTGTTGCGCCATTGAATAACAAGATTTTATATATAATGTTGGAGATTTTGGAATTTACGGGTAATATATATTTATTATTGTGGTGTTTAAAATTTAATTTGAAAACAGTAATTATCTTGAAAATATTCCGTCATCGCTATACTTTTAAGATATTTGCTTATGTATCTCCCCCTCGGAAATAGACCCATTTTTCGGGGGGCTCATATTAAAGTATTTCAATAAGATAAAAAAACCATTCCATATCGAATTCAGTAATTTCTGATAAGAGATTCAAATTGTCTATTATCATTCGAGCTATATTACAAGCAATTTTGTGCTCATTTGGAGAAGCATAAATTTAAAATATATACACAGTCCAGTCACATTAATGTGACCACCACCTACTTCCGACGTTAACGGAAAAAACCAATCACAAAAGGCAGGTGGCAGCACATTGCAGTGGAATGTATATAAGGATGTCCTAGGGCATCGGAAAGCATTTCAATCGTTGGCGTAATGTAGAAACGTGGCGATTTATCCGACGTCCAAAAGGGCATGTTTATTGGTTTTCGGGCCAAAGGTGGAAGCATTTCGGAAACTGCTAATTGTGTGAAGTGTTCGCGTGCCGCCGTGGTAAAAGTATACCGTGCATGGCAAAATGGCACTATCCAAAATGAGCGGCGTGGCACATGTGGGTGCTATAGATGACAGAGGCGAACGAAGACTACGGAGATGCGTTCGGGCGAATAGACGTTCAACTGTTGAGCCACTGACCGCCCAGATGAACCAAGGGGCTACCAAGAGTGTATCCCCAACAACGATTCAGCGAACGTTGCTGCGCATAGGCCTCTGCAGCAGACGCCTGGTTAATGCACCTATGCTGACTGCTGTTCATCGGCGACGAAGGCTGAAATTTGCACGCCAGTACCGAAACTGGACGTACACAGAGTGGCGACAGGTGGCTTTTTCCGATGAATCACGTTTTATGCTCCATCGGACAGATGGACGTTGGCATATACGGCATGAAACGTCTGAAAGTAAAAGCTCTGAAACAATTTCCGGAAGGATCCAAGCTGGTGGAGGGAGCATTATGGTTTGGGAATGTTTTCCTGGCATTCACTGGGTGCACTCATCATTGTGGAAGGCACGATGGATCAGCACAAATACACATCTGTCCTTGCGGACCATGTCCACCCCTACATGCGAATTATTTTTCCTCAGGATGATGGCATCTACCAGCAGGACAATACGAGGTATCATACAGCTCGCAGTGTATGTGCGTGGTTTGAAGAGCACCAGGATGAGTTTACCGTACTCCCCCTGACTAGCAAACTCTCCGGATTTAAACCCAATCGAGAATCTGTGGGTCCGCCTCGATCGGGTTGTTCGCGCCATGGATCCTCAACCGCGTAATCTAGCGCAGCTGGCCACGGCACTGGAGTCGGCAGGGCTCAACATCCCAGTGAACACCTTCAGAAACCTAATTTACTCTCTTCCTGCACGTCTCGCAGCGGTCCGCTCTGCCAAAGGTAGTTAGTTATTCTGGCTTTTCACAGGTGGTCACATTAATGTGACTGGACTGTGTATATTTACATCAAAAACATATAAACTGCAAATTATATGAAAATATTGTCAATGAAAATGTATTTATCTGAAAGAAAAGAAGCAGTTAATAGGCTTAAAAAGTGAATCTGCAGTTAAAGTTGAGTTTAAAAAGATTCTATTAACTGAACGACTACAAAAAAAAATAATGTCCGTTCTTTTACCACTTGTTAGAACATATTTGATCCAACAAAGTTTCTCTTTTTTTGATCATTTTAAGGATTAGTTGAATTACCAGTATTTTCGAGCTCAACCAAAGAAAAAAAAATTATACAATAACGATAAAAGAGACAAACTAAAAGATTCAAAAAAGGTGTTTGTTTTGATTAATAGCTTATAAGTGCAACCTGAGGGCCAACTGACTAGATCTCTAGCTTTTGGTACCACAGACTTCAGGATCAAATCCTGACGGTGACATGGACATTTGTTAGTCGTTCGGAATTCACCTAAGACTCTAGGTCTCGGTCTAATTAGCCCAATGTGTACACAAAATGACCGTAGAGAAGCAAATCAAAATAACAGTTTATAAGTAAAAACACCCTTAGCATCGAATAAAAAATATATATTTTCAAGCAATCGCTTATAATTTCACATTATTTGAAACTCTAAAACTCAAAAAAGTGTGTATCAAAAGCTTAGAATAACTAATGTAAAGCAATATATATATATATATATATGTCACAATTTTTGCCACCATGATTTAAACCCTCTTTTAAATTCTTTGTATGGGTTATAAAGGAAAATCGAAAATAACATTGGATTCAGAGCGTTGGGATCTATAAAAAAAAAAAACTCATAAAAAACGCAACCGAATCTTCAGTTGAAGGAATTAAGGGGCCGAAATCAGGAGAAAGAACGAGATCTTTCAAGTTTTAAAGTAACCTGCGGTCTTGCATAGGCCACAGACTATGTAAGTACCAAATTTGAAAGCTTCAGGATGAAAACTGGGAATCTATATAAAGGACAAACAAACAAATTTTCAAATTTATATGTTGGATTTAAAGAGATTATCATCAAAAAGTTTACATCATGAATTGCATGTAGTTCTTTCTACCACAGAAAAAAAAAACTATGTTATATTTGCAGAAACTATCATAAATATCTCAGTAAGATGAAAAAATATACCTGTAGCAAAATAATGTTGTGCATAGTTGCTTGCAGCAAAAGAATGTTGTAAATATTGAAATTTATTCAAAAATTGGTGGATAACTTAATGCTTGAAATGTTTATTTTGTCATTAAATTATTGCTATTAGCACATTGAGGAATTCGTTTCCATATAATTCATTTTATTTTTTTTGCATTTTTGACATCAGAATTTTATAAAATAAACTAGCAAAACCCGGCATACGTTGTCCTGCCAAAAAAAAAAAAAAAAAAAATTCATTGTAGAAAATTCCATATCGCGAATATATTCTCCATGTTCCAATATATGTGCATACTCATTTTGATGGATATCGTTTGAACGGTATATAAGATGAAATGCTGCAGCACCATCTGGTGGCAAATAACAATAAAGTGGATAGTGCGAACCTATTTTCCATACTCGAATACATATTATTACCAATTTTCAAAGCGATTGGTTGGACGGTGTAGAAGGTGATATATTGCAGTACCATCTGGTGGTGACTTACAACAAAGGGGATAGCATAAAAACATTATTCATGTTTTGCCAAACACACACAAAAAATTTCATCAAAATCGGTCCGGCCGTTTTAGAAGGAGCTCAGTGACAAACATAGGTACAGAAGAATTATTTATATAAAGATATTCCAAAGGTTTAATCACAAAATCTGATAATTTAATTCATAGACGCGATATATAAAAACTTCCAAGTATCAAACTGATAATGTATGGGTCAGGTATTTTCATGCCATTTATTTCATTCATTTCGTGCTAATGACTTCATAAGAAGATTTATTTGGAACTAGTAACTAACTGGAATGTTTATGTATTAGAAACATTCCAGCATACCAGTCCTACTAGCAAAAATATTTGATAGAAGGGCCTTATAAAAATGTATCCTTAAGATGAATATGAAATTGATATTTTAACAAAAAAAAAATGTTCATTCATAGTGTGTCGCAAGGTTGAGAAGCATTAGTTACTTTGTAGTGACTTAGAAAAATAACGAGAAAAAAAAAAACCTTTAACGAGTTATTTCTTTCTTGTCTTGAGCATGTGTTTTCTTCAATTGTCTGATGTTACAGAACATTGTTGGATTTAGCTTCCGAGTTTCAAAATCAACAGCAACCACTATTGACTTGAAAATTTATAACGAAAGGAAATTACAGAAAAAGGTTAAAGGAAATTGCTACAATTTCAATCATCTTTGCATTCAATCTTCTTTATTAATAACAATCACTCTTTATTTATTAAGTTAGAATGAGAAGAAAAAAAACATAAGTAATTTAAGTTGAGAAAATTATTTATAAGGGAGTTTGAAAGGTTTATTTCTAATTTGTTGTACGCTGACAGATATGGAAAATAAAACATTTTTAGTTTCAATAAATTAACTCTTTCAAAATCAAAGAAATAGATTTGTTAACGTCATGATAACAATGAACTATTCCCAAACTTATTTTCTGAACATAAATAAATGAATCTTAATGTAAATATGAAGGCATAATAAATTACGGCATCCTTTATTTATAATTCTTTTTAACTATAAAAAATTAACTGTCTGCTAATAAAAAAAAAACTAAGGTTTTCATTTAAATATTTTTTTTTTTTTTTCCCAATGGCAGATTATGAACAGTTAGAGCAGTAAAAAGAACAACGAAAAATAAAAAAGAACAGAGAAAACAACAAAACATGCTGCAACAGAGTTCATTAATCTAATATGTTTATTTAAATATGAATTGTTTCACTTTTTGGCTATGTATCCAATAAAAAAAAACCAGTATATTCAATAAAAAATTGAACTTCTATGTGTTACAGTTTTTTTAAGTTTCAGAAACAACACAAACATGTTCCTTGCTTTACATAGAGAGATTTACGTTTTTGATTTGATCATAAGCATCATCAGTTAAATAAAAGATGCAAGAGAAAGAGGAACTTTTTTATCCCAATTTGTTGTACTTTGCTTTTTATATCTCTTTCACGGGAATAAGATATGCGCCATTATTTTGGAACTTTGAGGGAAATGCACATTAAAAAGATTCTCTGGCGCATTTGTTCTCAAGCCTTGTGAACAACAAACTGCTTTTTTATATAAGTCCCCACCCCCTTTTGAATTGATATCTTCTAATGATATCCAGGACAGTTTGATGTCAAATATTTAATTCAGTTATGAAATCCCCTAACTCATGCTCTTTAATGCTGACAAGTTCATAAACCCATACAAATTTGGTAGGTTATTATGTTTAAAGTTTTAGAAAGTTGGTTGAGATATAATTTGATGAATCGTATGGATTGAAAACTGCCATTTTTGATTGATTGAAGCATTGTCAGGTACTCTGTTCGATATACCAATTCCTTCAGATGTCCTCTTAGGAAAAAGTCTGAAAGAGTCATCGCACTCGTGGTGATAGAATCTGCCGAGGACATTGGCGGGAGGGATAATGGGTCATGGATAGTGGAAGGCTTACTCTCTCCCTCTTCCCCCACAGTTAGTAAAGCAATACCACTATGCTGATCGCAGATGAGACACTCATCGTGATATTCATGAATCGAATATGTTATCATTGTACGAAGATTGTCGATAGTTTCAACAATACTAACCCAGTGCTGGCTATGCACTGTCACAACAGACATGCATCTGTTGCCTATCTTTGTTTAAATTGTTTCCATATGCTTAGAGGTACAATTTTTATTTTTTTATTTTATTACTTTAAATCTTTTTGCTTTTCATACGTTCTACAGTTTCATATGATTCCAATAAAGTTTATTTTTCGTACATCTGATGTAATGCCCTACTTTTTCTTTCGCACTTTCTCGAAAACTATGTTTCTTAGAGGGCAATTCACTGGGCGGCTTTTTATATACTGTGAGAGAGGATTCTCATCCTGTTCAAATTATGCGGTATTGTATGAACACTGTGTATAGGAAGAGTGAATGATATAAAACAAAAATATCTTCTACAAATACATGCTATTTAAATTTTTATAATTTTATTAGGAAATATAATTAATGAATCAGATTATTAGGTTCTGGAATATGTTATAGCTTGTAATTACACTTGCTTAAAAATGGTTTCGGTATTTTTACTGAATATCATGAATTAATTTTCTTTGAATAGAAGTACTCGATCATTTGTATTTGGTGCCAGATATGGTATGCAGCCATTTTTATCTTTAATCTACAAAAATGAAAATAGGAATGATAGAAGACAAGCAAGTTATGACTTTTCCAAATCTCTCTCTCTCTCTCTCTCTCTGTGTGTATGTGTGTGTAATAACATTTGCTTTGTTTTTTATGAGTGTTCAGATTCCGAAGTTAGCTGCTGCACTAATCCTATTAGCTCTTCATCATATTTTCTCATAACAACAGTTTCGGGATTTTTTTTGTAATCAAGACAAAAGTTTTTCTTTCTTATTGGGAATTCGAACAAGTGTAATTAACTGACAGCAATTGTTAACATCTATTAATTTAACAACGTGCTGGGAAAATTTCTTCATAAATTTTCTGACTTAGGGATTAAATTTTTTACTTTGCAATTCCCCACTTTTTTGTGGTAGATCAGTGTATTAGGCATATTGGTTGGGAAACATTTGCCTATGACCCTAATATGCAAGATGGATATAAAGGCCTCTTCAGAAAGTTAACATTCATTTGCTTTTAACCAATACCAGATTCTTATTAATAACTTCTTAAGCACAGTTATTCATAATAAAAATAGTTTTTTTTATTGTAATATCAGTACAATTATAGTTCCAAAATAGTTCAAATCTAATTCTTGATAGTTTTTCTCGATTAATTTGAGAACTGATATTTTTTGCTTCCTTACAAATAAGACCAAACCAACCTTATGTACTAATAATTAAAAAATCATGTATCTATTTCTTTTAAAATATTGGTATTTTATCATAATAATTACTATAAAAATATAGAATAATTTCTCTTAATATATCACGAATTTGCCTTACTGCGTACCTTTCAACGACACATCCATGATGACTTTCAGATTGCGTAATCCATACTAATAAATTTATTAGATTATTTTTATGATTGCATAGAAAAATATTATTCCTTTAGAAATTTATTTATTTTTAATTTTTCGTTATAAAACTTTTTATAACTAAATTATTTCACTACAATTAATTTATTTAATTTAAATTGAAGCCCAGTATCGATTAAATTTTATATTAATCGTTTTAATATTATGATTACGATCTATTTCATTCCTTGCATTCTGATAGAAAAATTTTTGTGACTCATGCCGAATCAATTTTGACAGTGCGAGAAGAAGTTGGTTGGTAAGTAGTTATTTCTTTATCTGAAGAAATATTTGAAGAACTTTGATCGCTTGGCAGCACTCCATAATATGGTATAATAGCGCGTAGTACTTCTGTTATTGGTTGTGCATCATCTGCTAAAAAATTTCGGTTTTGGTTTGAGGATTTGCGATCTACAGGTTATTACAGATGCAATTTATTATTTATATGGATTTTCAAAAATATTACTTTATTTATTATGATTTTTTTTAAATCTATGAATAGAGTACTTGATTGACATTACAACCGATGACGTATTTCAATATTATAAAATGTTTAATATTTGATCTGTCACCCAGTAAATTAAATGTCTGTCAAAATGTTATCTTTGAAATATATATTAGCAAACAAACTTTTTAGAGTGAAATATAAAATGTAGTTTATATTAATAAAATATTTTTTTAATATTTATTGTATCATTAATTGTAAAATAATTTATAGATACAGAGCAATGGCCTCTAACCCAGAAATGCTTGTTAGAGAGATGGGTCATTTGCAGATATCGAACTATTCTCCTCAACAATATTCACCTAGCAATAAGAAAGTTGCACCAGTTGTCCCTCCTAAACCGAAATCTGATATGTATGCAACGGTTGCTTCAAAATCAAATGGAATAATGTACCATGCTTCTATGCATCCACCACCACTTCCAGCATCTATTATACAAAACAGTGGTAAGTTATTTTATTTTCTACGTTTTTGATAAAATTTTTATTGTAAAATTTATTAATTATTATTTTAAGTGTGCACACTTGAAATTCATGTATAGAGATGTTTCATATTAAAATGTCATGATTTTCTGTCTGTGATCCACAGCACTATATAACACACAGTGTACTTTTGGCCCAAAAAGTAAAAAATCTTGCATTATTTACTGGCAATTTATCTTTTCTTTGACATACCCATATGCCAATCAAATTTCGTTGATTAAATCCCAATTTAAGCAAGCCCGAAATTTTTTCTTGTCAAAGAACGAGTATTAAAGTTCCTAATGTGGTTTCTTCTTTCCCACTTAATCCAAGTTCATTCCATTTATGATTTTGTAATTCTTTAGAAATTATCTTATTTAGTTTTGAAATTATTTTCTCTCTTTTTAATTCCTTTTTTTCACGTGATTTCTTATTGATATGAGACTTACTTTCCTAATTGTATTAAAATTTACTATTTTCTGACATCAGATCTCTTATAAAACAAAGGGATGAGCTACAGAGAATTTTTTTTTTGCTCTCGATTCAGTTATTGTCAGTTTCATTTACTTTCCTCTCTACTTTTTGTGTGTTTATTAAAGCTTTTTTTGTGAGGTGTCTGGATACGATGATTTTCATATGTAAGGGATCTTGGCATTCATGATTTTTGATCTGGATGTCTCAGAAAGAGGTCTTCATCAAGATGTAGTTGTAATCAATTCTTGCTACATATCTTGTATGCCTGTTGCCAATTATTGTAATGTGAAAAAAGGGGTGACTGTACAGAAATAACTAAAAAAAAGGTTAATCCTGGAGTAATGTGCTACTCAAAAGGGTTTGTTTTCAGAGACAGATCAAAATGTATAATGTGAAAATTGGTTTTATATAACTTCATTTCCAAAAATTTTTAAATCTTTGGACAGAAATGTTATTAATATTTTTCATAGTTAACACTGCTTTTGGTTATGTAAAACATTGTTTTAAATTATTTTATGTACTTTGTTTCTTAATTTAAATCATGATTTAGTCATTTTCTTTTTGTTAATTGAATTTGTATTTATTTTGGAATTAATTTCTATAGTTTTCATATTTTTTCTCTTGTTAAATGTATTATGTTTTCTAATTATAATTTTTTGTTTCATAAAATCATCTTTTTTTCATTCTTTCTGTGCTCTTCAATAAAATGCCCTTGTAGGGTTGTATTTTAGTTAAAGATTCGTTCATTTTATGAATTTGCCGACAATAGAAAAAAAAATAGTCAAATCCCAGCGTCATCTAGGCAGTTTTTCTGTTCTGTTTTTATGATATGACATAAAACCGCTAAAATGTTTTTGTTTTAAAATTTGTTTTTAATGCTGCCATATATATAAAATATATAAAGCTATAAATTTAAATAATGAGAACTGGGAAAAAAGATACATATTTAAAGGGAAAACAAGACATTTTTTCGATAATTTGTAATCTGTTAGCTAAATATCGTATCAGTATTGTAGCTCTTTTTAATTTAGTCTCCTGTAAACTATTTTTAATTCTTATCTATAACTTCATTAAAGGCACTTTTGCCCGCTAGCTCACATTGACAAATGATATGCATAGCATTTTGCCTACTTTAGGCAAAACTCAATTCCTACCTATCGTCCCTAACTGTTATGCTTGAAAGATTGTTTATTTTTTTCTTTGCAAAAAAAACCTTTTTGTTTATTTTTATATTTTTTTCTACAAAAAACAAATACCTCAGAACTTTACACAGTTGCCTATAACCCACACTTCATTTGCTATATATAAAAATATTCCTTTTCTATTAAATTAGGGATTATTTAATGTCATAGCTGTAACATAGTGTAATGTATCATTGTGTAATGTTTAATATCACTGTTTACTAATGTATCATCTTTTATATCTTTTATTATGTTATTGTAGCCTGTGTATAGTGTTATAAAACCATATTTTTAAAGCTGGGCTCTGTAAACCACAACCTATCACTATAATAAATATGGCCCAACAGGAATTTTTTTATACTTGTTTATTATTATGACCTTCTGATATATCATCAAAAACATATAAAACCAAACAATTTGTGTTCTTAACAAGAGTTATGTATTCAAAAGAATTATTTACACCGTTTAAATAATAGTCCTAATTTTTAAAAGTTATTTAAAAATGTAATAAGTATGTAACTTGTTTGTTATTATTCTAAATAGATTGTTAATAATTTTAAATCTGTTTCAAAGTTTTTATTTTATATGAATACTTGTTTATAAAATACCTCATATTTTAATATTAAAAAGTTTTTGGTCTGATTTATGTCTTAAGAAAAATTTTGAACCGAAGAAGGAAAAGTTTATTACACAACAACTGTTATAGTGGATTTCATAGATTTGCTTTTGTTTACAATCTGCACATTTACATTGCTTAAATTTTATAAACTAGGGCTTTTTCTCTTTTTTTTTTTAAATGCAGTCTTACATATGCAGCTAAAAAAATAAAATGTTGAACAATCCTTATTTTTAAAAATGTTCTCAAATCACTTAACTTTGGGACAGATCTTAAAGAATTGTGTTATGCTTCATAGTTTCTTTTAATAACACTGAAATTACTCACAAGTATTGTATAGTAAAATAATCTGGCCATTTCAAAGTATGAGGCACCCTTTAAATTGATTAACTTTTTTTTTTTTTTTTTTAAATTTATAGTCAAAGTTAGGATATATAAAATTACTCTTATTAAATTGATGGTAGATACAGAATACAAAAATGGATAAAATAAAAATTTACTCAATGATACCAAAAAAAAGAATATTATAGGTAATATATTAAATTTAAGGTATACATAGAAACATTAATAGACTAAAAAGAAATAAAATTTCTACAGTTATAATTTTTATTTATTATAAAAAGAAAACAATCTTAAAAATGGAATACTATACATTTCAGTATTATCACTTATTAAATGTCAGTACTTATATTTTTTCCTATTTCCATATTTATTTTATATTTAGTAAAACATTATGGTTTTAACATTAAATAACAATGGTAAAACATATTACAAATGAAAAAAAGGAATTTTTACTGAAACATGTAATGAATAGATTAAAAAGAGAAAAACATTTTTACTGTATAATTATTGCTGATTATAAATTATTTTATCTTTATTTTTGATTAATATACATTCTTTTAAAACATTACATATTTGTTGTCAGTAGTGTTATTTGAATCAACAGATTTTTATAACAGGTGTGCAGGATAGAAACATAGCATTTTAAATATCTTCTTCAAGACATTTTCTTTTCACTTATAAAAGATGTGTGCATAGTAGTCAACTATTTAAAAGGTGAGCCTGATGACCGTTTGTCAGGTGCTCAGTACCACAGTTACGATCCTGGCTGTGCCATGGATGTTTGTAGTGGTTCAGAATCAACTTTAAAACCGTAGGTTCCGGTCTAATATGAGCGTAGAGCCTTGTGGGTAGTGTTATTCGGGTCCGTAGCATGTCTTCAAGCTGCACATGCCCCCAGGTAGTGCTAAATGAGTAACAGCATTCGTTGGTGCAGCCCACACACACACACTGCTCGCAGGGAAATGGTCAATACAACTCAGTCCTCAACATAATTTTTAAAAAAGCTATTTAAAATGTAAAAATCCTTTAAAGGTGTTTCTGAAATGAAAAGAATTCAAATGTTAGAAGTGAGGGAAAGGCAAACCCTTCTGTAGTATTTTCTAACTCATTGCTAAGTAAGCAATTCCATTTCAGCCAGTCCTTAAAAAGACAAGTTAATCAACTTTACTGCGATGGGAAGACACATGCATTTCAGTATAAATAATATATATTTTTAATCATTTTTTTATGATGGATAATTTTAAAATTTCACTTTCCTTTATTTTATTTTTCTTTTTATTTTTGTTTTTCAGAGTCTTCTAATAAAAGATTATATTTAGATTTGTGATGCATAGTGATTTCATATGGTTGATGTATTTTAAATCTGCCTAGTCATTTGAAATTATTCAAAAATAGTCGCTGATAATCTTGTATTTTTCACGAAGTAAAATGTTTTTCTGCATATAAGCTAAGCCAACCAGCAGCCTGTGAGATTTATCACACTTTTACTAAACATATTTATTTAATAATGACCAAAGTAGTGAAAATGTATTAAAAAATACATTATGTGTGCATCCATATATTCAAAAATTAATTGTCGAAATGATGAGAAAATTAACTTTGATTTTAAAATAATATTCTTGCGAATATACGATAGCATTACCTGTTTCATGTAAGAGTTTACAATTATGAATTCACAGAATAATTAAATTATATTCTGCGAACTCATGAGGCACTTCGCATCATGGAACATCAAATATAACAGGTTCTATGTTTCAGTTTAAGTGACCATCCCCAGATACGTACAATTGATTATTGATAGCAGAACAAGTCAGACACTTAGTTGAAGTTGTTAGTGCTTTTTGGTTCAACTTACACCTGCGAACCTTTTTTTTTTTTCTAAAATGAGATTGACTAAATGCAAAACACGGTCAAACATAATGGATGCTAACCTGCAACACCAATTACAATAGTGCAAATACCCAAATTGAGATCGATTTGCAAAAGCTAAGTGAAAGAGTAGAGAGACAAATATCACACTAGTTAAATAAATATTTTTTAATGATTTCATTTTTTATTTCATTTACATTTATGTATATTTTATATTTCATTTTTAGTGTTATATATTTCTTTACAATGTGTGTTTAGTATCATTATTATTATATTATCTATGTTTACATCTAAGAATAATAGTAAACACAAAAATGACTCATTATGTTTCAATTTTCACTCCAAAAATGTCTATAGTAGGTCTAAATCTATAGACATTATAAGGGACATATAATTTTATATTCGGCCCATGAAGTTATGATGCATTTCAGAGTGGTCTGTAAGATCATTTGGGTTGGCCACCCCTGGACTAGGGCCATCTAGTGCTCTTCAAAGATTTTTAAAAAATTGTTGATTTCATTCAAAAATCATTATTTGTCAAAAGAAAAATTTTAGAACTTGATTGTTTTATCCCGATGAAACTATTGAATATCAAAACAAGACTATTTTTTAAATCAAATGGTGATGTATTGTAAATTCTAGACTATTATAATAATTTGAAAAGCTCTTGACCAAACAAATGTTATTGATACAATATCAATGTTGATTGTGTCTGATGCTTTTTGTCTGAATTAACAAAATACACATCTGCGTTAAAAAGATAATCAATGTATGCACAGAGTATTTTGTTGTAATTCCAGATATTGATATTACTGTTAAATGTAACCTGATAAATGAGTTGTAAAGATTGATCCAAAATACATGAATTCCAATCCCTATAAATGTTTCTCTTAGATTAATTTAACTCAAGATTAAAATATCTATTTTGTATTTTAAAATGATTCAACCAATTAAAAATTAATTTGTGTATATTTTCTACTTTTGATTTTTAAACCAAATTTGAATACTATTTAAATCAAGACAATAATTCTAAATGTCAATTTTATTACTTTCTTTTGACTATAGTTTTTCTAACATGGAAATATTTTTAGATTTTTATAAATTAACTTTTCTTAATTATAGTGGTTAAAGTATAATTCCATAAATAACTTTATTTTTCTTTTTTGAATTTGTTATGAAAAATATTTTTGTTTTGTAACATACTGTATTAGCGCCTGAGTGGCTAGTGCTCGGTACCACAGGTTTTTTTTGTTCGAGTCGGCGGTGCCATGGATGTTTGTAGTGGTTCGGAATCCACTTTAAGCCATAGGTCCTGGTCTCATATGACTGTTGAGCATTGGCCGTAGAGCTGACAACCCTACCCCATAAAAAGAAAAACATCTTTCTTCTCAAAATCTACCAGTAGGTAGACGGCCTTGGATCATCACTGGGCTGTTGCGCCAATGATGATGATAACATACTGTATTATTTCCACAAGTGTTTGAAGCTTTTAGAAATTATTAGACGCTTGTTGTGAAAATAGCATTATCTCTGTAGTTTGAATGGCAGTTGATCTATGTGCATTTTGCTTGTATTCATTAACTAAAATTAGTTTTATTTAAATTAAGAAAAGACGTATTTACTTTACTAAAAGCACATACAGAGATTAAACATATTTAATTTCTTTATTCTGTATTAATGTAATTCTTTATTAATATAAATAAAAAAAAAAACAATATCATTTAAACGTGTTCTGTAAGAAAATGTCAAATAATTTGTTTGCACAGAATTTGGAAGTTTGGACAAATTTTTTTTTTTTTTTTTTTAAAGTGTTTGTTTCTTCTAAAAATAGTGTCTTAATCTTAGGTGGCTAACAACTTGATTTTCTAGAACTACATGAAAAAAAGTCTCAGTCAGTATAGGTAATGTGTCCAAATAATTTAATTTCTGTTTTTAATGTGTCGTAGTATCGTTAAAAGATGTGTTTTTCTATTCGTCAATAACGAACTCGTAATTTGTGATACATATTATTGATTTTGTGACAGTATTTGTTACTTCCTTAATATGATGATTTCTACAATAAATTGCCAATGCATGTTGCAAATTGCCCACCTTATATACTAAAGTAACAGTACTACTTAAGAAAAGTTTTAAGTAGTACTGTTGCTTTAGTACAGGCTATTAGGAAAAATTAACAAAAGTAAAAATAGATTTTATGTTTAGAGGATATATCAGTTCTGATTTTTAGCACTGCTTATTACAAAGTCAAATTAACACAAACAATTGTACATTGCGCATTGCCTAATTTTTATAAAAACTACCTATAAACAGACATGTATGGCTTTTCTTAAGAATTCGAGTTCAAAAGTCTGTTGGTTTATCAAAAATATGCCAGCAGTGTTCTCTACAACAGTGAATTAAGCTGAGAGACTGCTAATTTTTTTCTGGTTTAAATTTTGAATAGACACATTCAGATATGGCAAAAATCATGAATCATACAGGAGAATCAATGATATGTTCAGACTTCTGGATAGTGTATAAAGAGAATCTGGGAAAAAAAACAGACTAAATCATTTCATTGTAAACCTTGAATTCCGTTTGTCTATTTTAAATGCAAACTTTGTGTTTTCAAACCAAACTATGGACTTTGATTAAGTGATAACAATATATAGTTGTTTTTTTTTTTTTTTAATTGTATTGTTAATCTTATTTTATGAAGTGGCAAAAGTTCTTGAGACTAGAAAATTATTTCCATGCTGTTTTAAAATCAATCATGGAAATGTGGCAGCCACGAGTAAATATATTTGGTATATAAAGGTTTTATTTTATCTTTAGTTAGGCCATCTGCAAAGATTTGTACTGGCTCTATTTTTCCTTTTTTTTCAAGTTTCCTCGTCCCATATTAAAAATCCTTTTCCTTAATAAATACTTGGCTATAATCATGTTGCTTTGCATATTAACTTGGCAACATCTAATTATGTCAATTCAGATCATAAGGAAGTGATTAGATATTTCATCTTGATTAACCATACTGAATATCAGCTATGAAATATGATCTACTTTTTATTGTATATTCATAACATTATGCTGCAGGTGTGAAAATTTTGCCTAATTTATGGTTTGCTTGGTTTAGGTTCAAACTTTGCTGCTTACATGTTGGAGCTCTAAATAAAAAAATGCACTTTTTTTTTTTCTCTGGAGCTCTCAACAGTTTGACATAGCTTTTCTGCCAAGGTGTTTAATTTATTATTGTCATTGTCTGAAAGGGGTATCTTCATTTCTATGTAAATTGGAAGTTGAGTTCATTATAATAATATTTCAAAAAGTTAGTTTGGTCTGTGAGTTCTTTGGCAGTTCCTTGACTGGAAAATTTTTATTGACAATTCAAATTGTTATACTACATTGCAGCTGATTTTGTATTCATATAGCAAATTCACTACCAGGACAAAATTATTTCGTCATTTTGGTTTTATATTTTAATATAAACTTGTTTATGGAGAACTCGTTAAATTTCATTATTCTCTTATGAAGAAATAGTATAAAATAAGCTTTTAAAATGATATATTGTTTTCATCATTTATCAAGTACATTTTATTTCTTATATTCTAAACTACTGTTTTTGAATAACCATACCACCAATTTTGAATAACCATATTCTATGCATCTCGAGATTATTATTCATTTCACAATTAATTTTTGTAGTATGTTTAGTTATAAATGCAAAATATTTTAGTTGTTTTTTTATCACTCTAGCTGAATATTTAGACTATATATCAAACTTGGTTCCAGAAAAATTTATACTTATTATCAAGGATGTTTCATGCTATTAACTTATCTTAAATTGTTTATTTACTTTTATATTGTTCAAAAAAATAATAAATGTAATATGAAGCTAGTATATATTGTTAATAAGAAATTAAATAACTTTTTTTAGGGGGATCCTATATACAGTAATTACCATCCTGATGATGAGTTGCCTCCACCACCACCCCCTCCTCCTCAACAAATATCTTATTCTCCACCTCCATCTCAGCATTATCCTCCACCTCCACCAGATACAGTTCCTGCACCATCTTCCCCTGGAAGTTCTACTTATGGAACACAAGCTGGGTACTCCTCCTATCGACCTAATTCTTCTGTGGTAAGTCTAGATCATTTCTCGTAATTAAACATTTCAATAAAAGAAATGAAAATCATTCCAAATACTTTGAAAATAGAGAAAAAGGACATTTACTTATTATTTATTTGCTTGGTGATTGAAAGTTAAATATGAAAGTTTTATACATTTATGTCTACTGGTGCTTTTTAAGATATTTTAGTAATGATTGAAAAATATTTTAAATTTTACTATAAAATGAATTGTCTTCATAAACTTATTTTATTTTAAATTTCTTATAAATACTTAAATAACTTCATGCTCTTTTCTTTGATTTAATATATATTTCCCATTCAAATGAATTTTTACTGCCAACTTTTGAAACACGAAATATTTCACAGTATTATCTTGAAGTACTTAATATTTAGCATTTTCGTATCCATGCAACTGATTCATCTTTAACATATCTTGTACATAATGTGACCAATCCTTATTAAATTATTGCATGTTGCTAAGATTGTAGCAAAAATTTCAGTCAAAGAAAGGAGAGCTAAATAATGTCTGTAATTTTGTGTTGAGAAATTTGATAACATTTGTTCTTCATGCAATAGTTTGAAAAGCTGATATCAAAATTGGTGTTCTGCTTGCTTGATGCTCTTTGTGTAGAATTTTTAAGTAATCTCATAGATCTTTTGATTCAAACTTATAGTATATGTAGATCATAATTAGAAAAGTAATAGCACCTGCTTTTCAATAATGTTTGAAAAAATTAAGTTCAAAATTATTTGAAAAGTTTTTAAATATTAATTAGTAAGCCACTGACAGAAGTTGAGCAGCTTAGTTAGAGAATGCCTGATTATGAGAATTTTTTTTTTTCCTTTTAATTCCCTACACTCACTAGTAAGTAATATAACAAAATTAACAAGTACTTTTATATTCTTCTATCTATCGCAAAATAGTAAATTTCTTCATTTACATCAATTTAAAAGAAAATTTTTTTGAAATACAAAAAAGGAGTAACTTTTGAGAGTTTATCAATTAAATGCTTAATATTGCGAATGATATTTAATTTTTCAAATTGAATAAAAGGTACAATTAACATAGAAATATTTAAATTTATCATTCATGTGTGTATATAGAATTATTTAATTTTTAAGTATCTCAAGCTGGAAAATTAGTTAATGAACCAACCTAATTCTTATTAAGAGCAGGGAAACAACAAGGTTCAACAACACATAAAACTTATGAATTCTGAATTTTTATAAATACAGATATGTTTATTTTTAAACATAGAAGATAACCATAAAGATGTTGCTTTGCTGCTTTTTTTAAGGTAATACTAAATTTTACATTGGTAATTAAAATAAAAATTTTTAAATAGCATTTCAAAAAAAATTTAATGCTATACAAAAATTATTTTTTAAATATTTAAATGATCAAATGGTAATGAGAATATTTTAACATTTTAAGAAATACCTTTTTAAATTTGTGTTTTTTAACATTTCTTTGTATCTAATGTATATAAGACACAAAATGTGAATTTTCAAGGCATTTGCATTCAAAATAGTCTCAAATCATCCACTGGAGAGGAATAAACAAATACACAAAAGGATTAACTTTAACCTTGTTTACAATTGTCTGAAAAACATGATTCCTGACAGATGGAATGTTTTAACTATTAATGAATTAAACATTAATAATTTTATTGTCAAATGTATATTATTGTACAATATTAATTATAACTTGTTCCCATTTTTAAATAATTTGAGAATTTTCTTTCTCGTTGTATACTTAACAGATACAGAACATTTGAAATTGGTCATGCATTTTTTAAATTGATGTCATTGAAGAAATTTAATGTCTTATGATAGATAAAAAGAATATAAATAAAGTTAAGTTTTTGTATTATTTATAAGTGATTGTAGGAAGTAAAAGAAAATGTTTCGAGAATAGAAGTTGCAACTTTCAGATTCCTTAACAGTTCTTTTTACCTAACTGAACCACTCGATTGTTGATGATGGTTAGTAATTTAATATATAGAGAACATTTCAAATTTGATTTTTTTGAGAAAGTATTGTGAGATGGATTCTATTTCGACAGTTAATATTCTATTCAAAAATTACAATTAGTACAAATTAGTAACAGACAGTTTGTGACCTTTCCTTATTAGCGGGAATTCAATTTTAAATGGTTTTTATTTTTATTTCAGAGTTCTTATGATACCAGTTCTATTTATGAACCTATCACGCCTAGACCCCCTAGCCAGATGAGTAATCGTTCCAATTATAGTATAGGAAGTGGAAGTACTTCTTTATATTCCTCTTATTATCCTGCTTCTGGACGAGGAAAAGGCTCAGCTGGACGGCCCACCGGCAAAGAAGCCGAAGTGGACCGCTTAACTGATCTTATGGTTCAAAGCATGGAAAATTCAAGTGATCCCGAATTTTATGGTACGGTATACAGTTTATAGGTTGAATAGTCTGTTGTGGTTTTTTTTGGGGGAGGGCGTTCTTGCAATTGACGAAATGAAATTTAATTTCTTTGGATTTTTATGTTAATTATTAATAAAAGAAAATTCATACTATTTGATATAAGTGAATTGTCTGTGATTTTTAAATGTGCAGATTTTAAATATTTTTGTATAAATAGATTTAGAAGTTTCACTTTATTATTACACAATATTGTTTCTTTTCTTGAATCGCATATTGACTTTTTTTTTCAAATTTTTAAAAAATTAAATCATTTTCAATAGAAATTTTAAACATATATATATATATTTAACATTTATGTAATTTATTAAAATTGTTTTTACTGAGACATTTTATTTGCTTATTGGACTAGAAATCTGTTAGTTTATCAGATTCTAGTTACATTTTTTTACATTATTTTATTTTTCATTCAATTTATTTCAATAAAAAACCTAAGTACTTTATCATAGGCTTTTAATTTCATTAATTTGAGTAAATATTATCTAAATTTGAATAATTTGTCTTTTTTTTTTTTAAGTGTTATGAATTTTGGAAACAGAAAAAAATCTAAATACTTTATGACAATTGAAGATAATATGTATTGAGAAAAAAAATTTTACTTTTAAAAAGTGGGCCTACTTATTACTTTTTAAATATCTAAAAAAAAAAAAAAAAAAAAACTGCTTCAAATTTCTCTAAATGGATCTCATTTTATATATTATGTTTTAATGAATGAAATTTTATTAGTTATAATTTTTATAAATTTTTGTTTTTTCTCCCCATTTTTATCGTGAAATTTTTATGTTATTACTATTCAATAGATCATATTTTGTAAGGTTTGTTTCAAAATGGAAAGTGATACAGTTTTTTTTTTAATTTACTTAGTTTTCCAAAAGCACTTATTAAAGAAAAACTTATAAGTGATTATGTTACATACATTTCTTATGTACTTAAAGCATAAGTTATATGTAGGTATATTGTTACATATACATAAGGCATACATTTTTTAAAGCATATGTTACATACATTTCTTATATATATACTTTAGGCATTGTAAACAATACCTAAATTTTATAATTTTAATACGAAATTTAGAATATTGTTTCAAAGGCAAAGATATTTTTCAGTTTATACACTAATAAAATGAATGTAGTATGTGCTTACTTCAGTTACATATAAAAATACAGTAATGTATGTAATAAGTGTAATAGCTTATTTTCCCCCTTTTATTCTCATGCTTCTTAAAGAGGAGGAGGAAGAAGAAGAAATTCCAGTTATTGGTGAGTTTATTGAACCTATGATATAAGTTCGTGAAAAATGTCGAAAACAAAGTCAAAAGGCATTTACAGATTTATTTATTTTTTAATAAAAAGATTATTCATTCATTTGTTTAATTTCTATTTATAAATGAATGTTCAATGAAAATATCTTTACTTTAAAAAATAGATCATGTTTTAGAAATTTTGTTGGAAAAATCATTTAGCTATAAATTTTTAAAGTTACAAGTAGAATAATCTTCAGTATAATTTTTTAAAGTTAAGTCATCATATCGTTTTAGAAAGTTTTGATTTTGTACAGATAAAAAGTGGGTAGCAAAAAAGATAAAATTGAGAAAAAAATTTAAACTTATGTTGAAATGATTATAAATGTTTATGTAATAAAATGATTAAAATTAAAAATTAAATTATTATATTAAAATTTAAAACAGTAAAGATTAAGAGAAGTTTAAAAAAAAGTATTTTAAGATAATGTTTTAATGTGGAGAAAATGTTTTTTTACATTTATTTTATTTATTAAAATAAAAGTGTTGAATAAACTAATTGAATCAGTTTGTTGCTTAAAAAGGGAAGTTATTAACATTCTTAAAAAATACTATCAATGCTTTGTCTTGTATCTGAAGTTATTCCTTAATATGTTAACAAAAATTATATTTAAAAATTTTCTTCCAGGTATGTGCTATAAATGTGGTGAGAAAGTATTTGGTGAAGGTAGTGGATGCACTGCAATGGAACATGTTTACCACATATCGTGCTTTACTTGTCACATATGTCGTAAGTATAACTTATCTGAATATTTTTTTGTTCAAAACATTTAATATCTGAAAAGGAACTGTCATAATTCATTTTATCCATTCTGTTTTCTTAGATAAAGAATTGAGGGGCAAACCTTTTTATGCTAAAGATGGGAAACCCTTTTGTGAAGATGATTATTTGGTATGTGAAAAAAAATTATAAGATTAAAATATTCCAATATGTTAAAATGTAATTTTTTTATATAAAAACTAGAATTTAAACAATAAATTGATATTAAAGTTGTATTATATTGCATATAATATTTAAAGCTTTGCTGCGATAAATGCATAAAATTAATCTTGTTTGAATTTTTAATTATATTAAAATTACATATAATCTAGTGAAGCATTTCTAAAGTTTCATAAGTAACAGTAATAAAGGTATCTTAAAACCCCTTTTGCCCTTTTTTTTCTGACTAAGAAATGGCTGATGATAGAATGTAATATTTTATGTCCATTTTATTAAGTTAGCATCTATGCAAGTTGCATGTACTTCTTTGTGGCATAAAATGAAATTGTCAAAATATTTTACTCCTATGATTGTTTATAAAAAGCCTTATATTTATGTATATTTAAAGAACATTAATTTTACAAATTAGAAAATAATATTAAATTAATGTTTTAATTTACAGTTAAGATTATAAATGTTATAATTTGATTTACCTAAATATATACATTTTCTTTCAGAACACATTAGAAAAATGCTGTGTATGTGGAGGAAGAATCCTTGATAGAGTAAGTTATTTGAAATGTATCTTCATTTTGCCAATCTATAGTTACTTGAATAAAAATATAAATCACTCATGCCCATAGTGTGTGATGTCCCTTAAGGTTGTTATATACTCAGCAATAAAAAATATGTTAAAGAAAGCACCATCTATATTGAGGAGAAAGAAGTGTGTGTATTAGCAATAGAAGCTCTGCTAATTGGAAAATAGTTCAAATAAAAACTAATTGTTTCTGATTTGAATTTTTCTTTTATATGCTTCATAAGCATTTTCAAAAGATTGATAATTTTTCTACTTTTAATTATTAAAAAAAATTAAGAATTTATTATTTTTTAAAGCGATAAATTTGTTTGGAGGGGAAGTTGACAAACTTGACCTAGAGATCAGAGAAAAGCATATAGACTCTATGAAAGATGCCCTCTATACAAAGGTAAATGAAAAATTTTGAGTTTCACAGAACAGAGATCATTCCATATAGAATATCAAAAGATATGTTGGAAAATTATGGTTATTTTACTTTTCCAAGACAAATACTATCAATGTGCCTTTTATAATTTTTAAATATTTTAATGCAGATTCACTAAATGACATAACTGCTTATACAAGTTAAAATATATATATAATTGTTGTTGTTATCGTTTCCATGGATTTAAAATATAATTATCAATGTTAGATCAAGTCAAAAGTCTTCTTGACAGCGGCGCAAGCAATGGCGCCACACAGGACTTCTCTTAAGTTGGCCTCGAGTGGCACCATACCCAATTGCAAAACATGGGAAGTGCGTGCTGGGCACTCAAGAATGTGCTTAGGTGTTAGGAAAACGTTGCGGCAATTTCTGCCGGGGATATATTCCGTGGTCTTGTCTGGGAGAATCTTCATCCCTCTGTAATGATTAGTTCTGAGTCTGCTAATAACTGATGTCAGCTTCCTAGGGCAGTTGAAGTCTGTGATTAGTGGCTTCTTAAAGTTATGAGGAATGAGTCGGCTTTTGGCAACTGCATTAGCATCTGCAAGTGTGATGGTAGTCCTGGGTTGATCATTGTCCCTGGCTTCTTTGGCTAAAGAGTCAGCGTATTCGTTGCCCTCAATGTTGACATGTGCAGGAATCCATTGAAGATGACATGATTTGCCTCTACAGTGTAGAGTCTCTAGCAGAACATTTATCGCAGAAGTGATGTTAGTATCTCACTAACCCATCAATAAATATAATTAATAATAATAAATGTAATGAATAAGTTTGAATTTAGAATGCTCTTATGGCAGAAGTGAATTAATTAAATAATTTATATTTTGAATGCAGGAAATGAACTAAATTTCATTTTGAAAAATGTGTAGAATTTTACATTGCATTAAAATTTTAAAAAAAATCAGTGCTCAGCCAATGAAATTAATATTTGTTGGAATCAATCCTTCATTTTCTTGCATTGAGGACTTATCTACACAAAGATTTATGATGTAGCAAACTCATGAAAAAAAAAATATTCATTGAGTAAATAGATACTGAATTATAATTTATTATAAATATTTTGAAAATTTAATTAATTTTTAGAATCTTTGAATTTGTTCGTATTTATATTTTGATGACTTATAAAAGTCAAAATTATATATCAGATTATATGCGACATGATTTATTAAAGCAACATGAAAAACGAAATTAGATACCAAACATATTTCTTTAAAAATCTATTTAAATAAAAAAGTAAAAAGAGCAAAGGCACCATATTTGAGTCATTTTTATTAAAAAAAAAATACTATTGGGAAAACTTTTAATTATTTTATCTTAAATAGAATAAATTAAAAAAAAAAAAAAAAACTCTTATAACTTGATTTATTACATAAATGAAAATTTATTAAGATCACACGCTAAGTCCATGCAAAAATGTTATATTTTAAAGAAAAGTGGTTTTTTTAAATTAGGATTTTTTTTATTATATTAACAAATACTTTTTTAAAAGTCCATAAACTGCCCTAGAATATCTAGGGCTTTCCATATCTATAATATGTAGATTTTTGTCCAAGAAAGAACAATAGTTTTTTGTTTATTAAAACAATCCCAATAAAATATTTAAATATTAATGAAAATTTTCATTATTAAATATTAGTATTTATTTTTTGTAGATTTTGAGAGCCACTGGAAAACCATATCATCCTAATTGTTTTACTTGTGTTATTTGTGGAAAATGCTTAGATGGTATTCCGTTTACAGTAGATGCAGCAAACCAGATTTACTGTATAGATGATTTCCATAAGTAAGTCAGTTTTTATTTTTTTTTGTTATTATGATATAGATTATTTTAATTATAATTGTATTATAAATTTGGATAATCCTTCTTTTTTAATGTGTAAAATAAATGTGCTAAAAGTGTACACTAAAAATAAATGATATTGGATTGCTATAACTAAATTTATTTTTTTATTAACTAGTCATGACATTCATATTGACATGTTTTAATATTTTCTTAAATTCAAGCAAATTATTTATTTAAACAGTTTATGTGCTTTCATTTAATTTATTGCATTCCTTAGAAAAACAAAGATTTTTGGCCTCTTTTCACTTAACATGTAAAATTTTATTGTATTTCAGCTTATATTTATTTGACATTAGTTAAAATCATAATTCCTTGTTATTGAATTTATGTTATCTGATAGTTTAATTCTTTAATTATAACCAATTAAAATTTGTTAATACCGCTTTGATGGATCAGAACTCCTCTTTAAGACAGTAAGGAAATATAAGATTTAATAAACCTTCTGAAATAACTTATCTATGTTTGCTTTTCATACTTGAAATAATCTCAGAAAAAACTTCAACCGAGGAGTTTGACTCAAATGTTTGTTCAAAATTCGACATTCAATTACTGTCATCGCCAAGTCAGTTTGTTTTTAAAATTATTGATTGAAGCAGACATTTTCAGCAAAAATTTACTTTTCCCACAATCTTTAAATGAAATTGTTACATTTCTTTAATGTCAACTGTTACGACGTTATAAAAAGAAACATTATATTGATGCTTCAAACAGTTATTAAATGTAAGAAAAAAGAAACCCTGCAACAAAAATTAATAAAATAATCTGGTTTTAAAGGAAATAACCTTTGATTAATAAATTTAAAAAAGTTGCTTATAAAAACATTAAATGATTTTCTTGAATATTAATATAAGAATTGTTAAAATTAAATTTTGACAGTGAATACTGATTTCATAGTAAACCTATATATGTAGATACATATGATTCTTGCAACTATCATGTGAACATGATACATTTTATATATAAGCAATGAAAAACGGAAACTAAATAAATGTTGTTGTTGTTGTTGTTTCTTATCCCATTTGGCTGGCCAAGCCCACAAGCCCATACATACTCATGATTGAAGGAGAAGGAAGCAGCTTCTGTTGTGATGGAGCACCCATAGGTAGAAGTCTGACTTTGGCTCTGTGACAGTCATGGGAGACCGGGACCTACGGTTTAAAGTGGATTCCGAACCACTACCCTAAATAAATACTTAAGCAAAAGTCAATTAAATTTAAAAGAGTATATAGGCTTTTTGGCTATTAAAAATATAACATTAAAATAATATTAAGAAACTGAATTTATTTGAATTCAATTTTTAATAAGTATAAAAGTTTTTTTTGAGACAAATGAAAATGGGTTTGTTAAAGCACAAATAAATGTCTTTCAAAGTTATTTCGATTGAGAAGTTTGAAAAATATGTTTATTAAAAAAAAAAAACTGATTTACTTTCAAAAGAGAAATAAGAAGCCTGCAATAAACTAATAATACGCCATGCATTATTTTAATAACCTAAGTATATATATTTTGAAAAAAAGAGTTCTTTTAAATTTATTTAACATTTTTTTAGTATTTAAATAAGAAATTTTTGTTATATTTTTTAGCAATTTTTTGTTATATATTTGTTTGGTTCCCATTTTCATTGCTTATATAAGAAATGTATTGTGTTCTTATAATAGTTGTAAAAATCATATGCATATATATATGTTACTATGAAATCAGTTTTAATTATAAAAGTTTAATTTTTAATAATAATTATTATATTAATATTCGAGAAAATCATTTAAGGCATTTTATAAACAACTTTTAAAATGTATTAATCAAAGGTTATTTCTTTTAAAATATTATCCAGATTACTTTATTAATTTTTGTTGGAGGGTTTCTTTTTTTTTCTTGAATGTAATATATGTTTGAAACATCAACATAATTTTCTTTTAAAATGTCATAGCAGTTATTTATAATTTAATTTTTGTGTGTGTAAATATATCCTTTTATAAGCAAATATTTTCTTTATTAATTTTAGAATGCTTTTCTTCAATAAAAAAATTAATATTTTTTGGAAGCAAAATGCAATTACCATTAAAAATGTGTTGTATAATATATGATTAACTCTATAACAGGAAATTTGCACCCCGTTGTTGTGTTTGTCAACAGCCCATCATGCCTGAGCATGGAAAAGAAGAAACGGTGCGAGTTGTTGCACTAGACCGTAGCTTTCATGTGCAGTGCTATAGATGCGAGGTAATACATTTTAATAATACAGCAACCCTTATTATATAGTGCATGTAAAACATTATATTGTAATTTTCTTTTAATGTAAATGTCATATAAACAGAATATTTTTGCATATTAACATTTAAAAACAAAGTCCCTTAAAAACTAATGCACAACAAGTAAAAATAATTCACTTTTTATAATGTTTTTTAAAATTTCCAAATTCTTTTTTATAAGTTTAAATTGCCATTGGTGAAAATTAGCTAACATTAACCAGCAGCTTTATCTAGGTTCTATATTGCATTTTTTTCAGGCATATTATATGACAATGTATACAAGTAGTTGCATAGCATGTGTAATTTATGTATACCATATGATTTTTATTGTGTAATAATAACTAATGAGATAATGAACCTAAAATAACTTGATCACTTAAACTTTCCATTATGTTTAAAAGTTTCATTTACACACTATTATAAATTATGTAAGTGTTTATGAATTCATATTAACAATAAAGTGTTTAGATTATTATAATGTGGTGAAGTAATTATTACTTTACTTTTAAAAGCGCATCCTGACACAAAAAGTTTGATGCATTATGACTCCTTGTCACAGTTAAACTGAATTGTAGATGTGAATACTTAAATCATTTATATAACTGTCTTTATCAAAGATGGGGAGTCAGAATTATGAGTCTGTTTAAAAATCCTACTTTTATAAAAATAATTATTTTTCCCAAATTCTAGTAATTAATATTAAAATTCAATGTTAAGGGAGAATAAGGTTTGCCATCTATGAGAATACTCATAGATGGCAAACTAAGTTTATTTGCCAGCTATAAGACAACTCATTATTGATCACCTTATCTAAATCAATGATACATGCAATGTTTAAGTGTTTAGCATATAGGAAGAGACCAAATAATTACATTGACATAAAATATATCATATATTTCTCAAATCATATAACTGTTTAGAACTCAAAAACTTATCTATTTACAATATGTTCTGAAGAATAAAAAAAGTTATTAAAATTTCAAAATAATTTTTAAAAAGTACATTAAAGCAAAAATTATAAATAAAACAATTTTATATGCAATGTGCTAATTTTTAAGAAAAAAAAATATCTTGTTTCATGCCTTTTCTTCTCTCCAGTACAAACTGTATATGGCTTTGTAGATTGTACCTTCGCCATTGGTGGAAGTTCTTCTATATAGTAGAAATTGTCATGTTTTGATTTTTTCTTACAAGTTCATTTTTTTATTCAATAAAGCATTCTACAAATTTTTCATGAAATTTCAAAGTGATCATTTTATTTCCTTTGATTTAAGGATATAAAAGATAGTCATTATGAATGTATATTTCAAATAAATGAAAGGGAATTTTCTAAGTGCTGAATAGTAGCTTAGCATTTGGTTAAATAAATCAATTCCAGATATTCTTGCATTACATGATGTTGGGCTTTGATATTTTGATTATGGATATCAACCATTTCCACGTTGTGCATATTTGATATGGTAAAAACTTCACACTTATCTTTCTCCATTTACAAACAACTGTCGCTGTTTTTCTACTTATTTTTGATATATTGGTGAAAGTATAATCTTTCCTGCTATAATATCATAGACTTACCATTGCAGAGATTTTGGTTTAGCACATAAATGTCCTTCCTAATTTTATTAAAATGGTTCAAAAACAGGTCTAATTTTTACAATCTGTAATTTGTTATTACAGTATAGTCTGCAAAATGAAGAAATTTTTAAAATCAATCACCATCTATTCTGACTAAGGAAATATCGCCAAGATGGAAAATTGTAGAATCCCGCTTGTATCCCAATAATGCTCACTAGTTGGAGGATTACAGGGATACATATGCAGCAATAACCCAAGAAAAACTTTCTTTCTACTAAATTTGTATTGATCCAAGTGGAAAGATGGCTTACCTTTCAAAGTGGTATTTGCTTGTTGATTTGTGAGGCATACAAATTGGTTTTATGAACCAAAAAAGGCAAATTCTCATGAAAAACAAGTTTACAGATTTTTCAATAGTGATATCATTGAACTTCATACCTGGGTTTCGATTGAATCTAAAATAAGGCAAATCATTTTCTATATCAGTCAAATCATCATTGTTTTGTACTGGTCCACCATCATGTTCATCATTGTTGCTATTATGTATTGATTCATCAGCAATATTATCAGAAATTGATTCACTAGATTCTACTCACTGAAAGGAATAAATGCATCTGATTCTTCAATGAAAACGCCGACTCTATTCCGATTTGCCCAAATTTACTTAGTATTATAAAAATTTTTCACTGAATATTCCTCTTTTCAACATTTTTTTTTTTTTTTATTTTTTTTCAGAGTTAAAATGTTTTGAACTCTGAAAAATATTCGTGATGCATGTAATATTAAATCAAAAATAACATATCTCAAATATTACAGTTTTCCGGTATGCACAACATGGTGGGTATATTTTTTATCTCATTGAATTATACCGTAATTGGCACAGGGAGCAAAAATATTATTTAAGGGGCCAACTAGTTTACTAATATAAATTTATTTTGCTAAAAGTCATGGCATATCTATATTGAAACAATAAAATGACAAAAAAAAAAGTAATTAAAAAGCTTCAAAATGAAGATATGATCTTGGCATGTGTAAACAGTTGCACCTTCTCAGTTTTGGCAACAAATGTGTTAAAATGTAAAAAAAAAAAAAAAAAAATTAGGGTGTAAATATATCAGCAAGTGTAATTTTTGTTCCCTTTTTATGATACTATGTTGTTTCATTGAATAATTATTTATTTTTGAATATTTTAGGATTGTGGATTGCAGTTATCTTCAGAGGCAGAAGGCAGTTGTTACCCTTTGGATGATCACATATTGTGTCGCAGTTGCAATGCAAAACGAGTGCAAGCTCTTACTTCCTGCATGACAACTGAATTGTAGGGTTGGATTACTTGTCCCATTCCTCAAATGCCATTTTTTTTCCCCTCCCTCCTCCTCCTGTTAGCAATATCAGTGATAAAACCAACCTGGATAAAACAACATTTTGAATTTTTTTATTATTATTATGCTGTATTTTGATATGTATTTGTTTTGAGTTTTTAGCGTTGTTTTACACTGAACACTTATCTAGTCTATTTTTTCCCCCTCTATATTATATTGAATCTCTGCTTTCTTGCATCAGTTTACTGATTTGAAATGTCAAATATGATTGGCAATGTTTTTAATAGAAATGTCGTAGAATTCGTAAGGATTTTAAATTGTAAAACACAAATAATTTCAAGTCCCTCTTGGTAGGGTGTGAGGATGTAAAATACTTTTCTTTATTCAGATTAATTATGTATGAATTAAATTATTTATTATTTACATATAATTTTTTTTTAAAGTATGGCTTTACCAATAATATAGCATTTAAATTTTCTGTTTCTGGATAAACATTCATTTTGTAAGTCACTGTTTTGCATATCTTAATCTTAAGAATGCTAAATAATTTTTCCTACTTTAAATGTTAATGTTCATTTGTGATTAATATTGAACTTCACTTGTCTCAGTCAATGAATAATTATTTAAGAGAGGAGGAAATCCTTGATTACCATTTATAAACCTGTTTTTCTTTATTGCCTTCTTTACGTCAGAATAGTTAAAGTCACGATCTTGATAATTTCGAAACATTTTCAGTGTAGCATATTTATTTATTTGTTCTGAATTCTAAAATTAGAATAAAAAAATTGACTATAAACTGTGTGTTTAAAAAAAATTCATGGTATTTATTTGATTAATAAGTTGTTATAAATATTAAATTATTATAAACCATTATTTTGTAATTATTAAGTAATTTAAAATATGTACCTTCTCTACGCTATTTGTTATGTATTATATTTGATAGTTTATTAAACCGATGAAAATCTGAATGCAAATATTCTTGTCGTATATTTTGGAGATACTTAATTCCGATCACTGATCATGTGGAAAACTAGTGAGCAGCAAGGTTTTACGAATTCAAAGGAGTGTCATTTAGGAGTTATTTTTAATTGCAATAAAAGGATGATACGATATTGAGGAAACAATGTTCATATATGTTTCACTTCTTCTTTCAAAGCAGCTTTGCACTACATCTATATGACTAGGTCTCCTAACGAGTAATCGATTCATCCGTTTTTGCCATTAAACTGAATGTTTATTATTCACTCTATCAGTGGTCGGACTATACTTGCACAAAATATTTCTATTTTGTTAATTATTTTATGATGTTTTCCCCCTAAAAGAAAAGCAATGCGATATCACAAATGGTTGCATGAAGCCTACAATTTTGTAAAAAATTTGTATGAGATACTGTTATGTGTCAATATTTGGAAGAGAATATATTTCCTAAACACTTAAAAGTGACGTGCTAATTTTGTAATGTGAGTAAAATGAAAAAGAAAAAACACCCACATTACTATTGTATTGTCAAAGTATAGGCACATCTACCATTTTTTTAATGGTGCCGTTTAAGTATTGATGGAAATTGGTCAATTTGTTTGAACTAAATCTACTATGATCCAGTTTTTGTGTACACTGTATTTGAATAAGCAATATTGTAAATTTATACGTTTAATGTTTTATTTTTTAATATGGAAGAAAAAGAAAATCAAATATTTTATGAGAGTTTGCTCATAAAATACTAGGACTCCTAACAATCCATTTAAATTTTAATCCATAATTAGTTTTATTTAAACTCTGTATTCCTCTATGGATTTAAAAAAATCTTAAAAGTAATTACATTCCCTTTTTAAAAGACCAAATGTTATCTGTGAACATTCCATAATTGAAATTTCCTTATTGAATTACATAATGCCCTTTTATTTTGTGAAATTAAGAATTGGGTTTTCAATATCCTAGTTATAATTCTTTTTACTTTACTTGAAATGTAGTTCCTAACGACTTAAAAATGTTCTTATTTATGGCTTTTGGTTGTCAATAACAGAAAAATTAATCATTAAATGTGTGACTACATGCAAAAGTTATTTTGAATTCACTAAATTTCAGTAAGCATGATTTTCTACTATTAAGCATGCAGAACAAAATAAATGGAGGCAATTGCAAAAAAATTTTTAATTCACATTTTTCTATGTTGTATAATACATTTCTGTATAGAAAAAATATTTTTTGAAATATTTTATATAAATAAATTATTTAAGCATTTTAAGTTGTAAAAACTATTTTCAATCTTTCTTATACAAAATTCGATAATTCTAATCAATTGAGTTGAACCCTTGTTATAAAAAATAGTGTTTAAAATATTTTCTAGCCAATATACTTTTTTTTTTAATGTTTTTATTAAATTTCAACATTTGTCTTTCTTATTTTTATTTTATGTAACAAAAAATATGGAAAGAAAATACCCATTAAAAACTTTTTTAAGTTTTATGAAATTTATATGTATCCATGTATGTAAAAGAAAAGTTGTCATTTTAGATTTTTCTTTCAATATGGATGATAAGCAAGTGAAAAACTTGAACATTATAATTTTATTTTTTTGTAGATTCATTATTTAAAATGTAAAATGCATAAGATTGTACTTTATTAATTAACTGTTATACATTGTCATATAAAAACATTATAATTACATACAATGTTTTTTAATAAATTATCTGTACAAAAAAATTATTTTATGGTTGACAGTACTACAGTGAACTGCATATATTTCTTAAAATTTGTTATACATTTATGGATTTTTTTTTATAAAAAGTTGTGGTTTGTAGATAAAGGCTGTGCCAAAACTCCAGGCTTAGTTGTTTTATTGAATGTCCCATTAAAATTTTTTAATAATCTGACTTGTGTGACATTTTTAAGAGAAGAAATTCATTAATATGGACAGAATGTGTTAAATTACATTTTTTTTTTTTTTTACCTGTCATAAGTATCATAAGAATTGCTCATGTTAAAAATCCTCATCACCCTATTGGCAGGTCTGACATAAAAACATTACTATAATCTCGACTTTTTTATCAATTGAATGGTCAAAACTTAAATAGTTTCCGTTCTTGATTAGTAATAACTAAAAATATGAAATTTTTTCATTTAATACATACAAAAATTTCATACTTCTATAGAATTTGGAAAACAATTAATATGTATTGACTGATATTTATTTCTAAAAGGCAATGTGCATTCCAACCTATCTAAATTAGATGAATAAAGTATACTATCATCCATTTAGCATGAAAGTTTTTGTAGGCTGGGCAATATTTTCAACAGCAACTTTAAAAATATATAGAAGTAATTATTTTTCATTCATTTAAAATGAGTTAATGTATTTAACTGATTAATACATAGAATAAAAAGTTCTGAATTCAAAACATTCTAACATCAAAATTTTCCCTTAATTTTAGATAAAATTTAGTTTAAAGACCTATTTGTTATTTTGAATACTTTGTTTTGACTCCATATAAACATATTAGCATTTATAAAAAGTAAGTTATTAAATAAATCTGATCAATATAACTAAACAAATTTGTCTATAGTTAGCTTTGGAATCTCAATTTTACTGAAGTTAATTTGATTAGAAATCATGAAACTTTCTTGATAGAACTTTTTCACATTAATCATTGAACTTGAACAGTTTAATAAATAATAATAAAAATAAACCCTGATAAAAACGAACCCTATTCTTATCAGCCTTCCTTACCTTTTACAAATATGGAGGTGTGGGTCTGTCTACTGTGGTACTCCATAACCGGAATCTTCCTTTGTCCTTTATGAAGATTCTGCATTTTGAACATTTATTTATTTCCAATGGCAAGCTACAATAAGTAATAAAAGAACATGAAAACAACGAGAATCTTAGAATCAAAAGAAATCGCATAGTGACGTGTTTAGCCCATAAGGGCCCTAGCCTCCCAGTAATGACCCTACACTGTAGAGGAAACAAGTGCAGGGCAGACAGGAAGGTGAGATGAATCCATGTCCTCTCCAAGACTGCAGAGCATGCGTTTCGGGCTTGCAAATATTTTCATTAGAAAGAGATGATTGGCCATACAATCATAGCCCGTCAGGAGTCTGAAAAGGGCAACAGCTTTAAATCTGGGCTGATCAGAGATGTTAAGAGTAAAAAGTTAAACCAGGTTTTAGATAAGTTGCCTTCAAGTAGATTATTAGATAAGAGTGTTCCGAGAAAAGTCTCGTATTATCAGTTTCATCGAGTCAAAAGAGATGACTTTACAAAAGGTTTGGGTGAGGGTTGTTCCTTTTTTGGCAAGAGAATCCGCCTTCTCATTACCCAAGATCCCACAATGGCCTGGGATTCGCTGCAAAACATAACATTTTGAATATAAGACGGCTAGTTTATTTAGATTATGTTAAAGCGTTTTTAATAATCAAGCTGGAAACAGATGGTAAATGGTCTGAAAATGAAAAAAAGAGTATAAAAGATGGGTCAAAGTGATATTAGATATAGGTTTAGAAAAGTCCAGGAATGAGATTTATTTCAAAAAATATGTTCGAGGGGTAAGTTCGGTTTCAGTCAGACAAGTTTCGACAAAGAAAAATAGGAAACAATTTAGAACATATGATAGAATTGTTGGATGTTTATAGAATTATACTAAATGAATAATTTTACAGATTCGCATATGATATTTTTAAATAAAGACTGTATAGAAATGAATAATAAAAGAAAATATGAATTCTTCCAAAAAAAAAAAAAAAAAAACTTTAATTCGAATGTTTATATTTTAGCATTTGAATTAATTTTTTAGAATGTTTATATTTGTGGGTCCGTTTTAGAATAGCCCCACTGTAGCCCATGCATATCGTAAAAGGCGACTAAAATGAGTATCCAGTGTCTAACAGGGTGGGATAAAGTCAGAGTTTTCCCCTAGGGTGGCCCTTATTTTTGTGCCGCAAGGACAAAAAAAAAAAAAAAAAGCATTTTTTTACCTTTATCATGACCTTGGATGGACTTGGTCTAGATATTGTTGTCGACCAAGTGGGATAAGATATTGTAGCATTTACTGCAATTTCAGCTAGAATAAGGTAGTATAAAATGCTTGATAAACTACAAGATAAAGGGATGCATTATGATGCAAATGGTATTGCATATATTTAGGATGGGGAAAAAAAAAAAAAAAAAAAAAAATAGAAACAGGATATATATTGGGTAAATGGATAGATAAATTATTAGAAAATAAATATATAAAATCTTGGATATCTGGCGCAAAAGATTGTGGTTATATGTCAAATGAGAGGATCTATAAAAGGAAGGAGAAATAGAATATCTAGATATAAAAAATTAATCAGCCTCAAATACAAAAATATTAAATTTTGTGAACGCATAAAACACTCATATTGGGATATGATAAAAAAAATTTTAGATGATTCTAACTGTACTTTTTAGTTTCCGATTACTATTTAGTTAAATATATATATAATAAATCAATGGGTCGCTGTCTGGGTTTCGGGTTCGAATCCCGGCGGTGCCATGAATGTTTTGTAGCTGTTCGGAACCGTGAGTCTCTGTCTAATATGACCTTAAAACTCTGGGCTGATAACCAACCCGATAAAAGAAAATATCTGTCTCGAGAAATATGCCAGTAGGCAAACGGCCTTGATCCACCATGGCCAAAAGAAGAAGAAGAAATGGACGATATAACTCGAATTGTAAATATTTATTGTTTTACCTAATTGAATAATTGCAAAAGAGATTATTCAGAATTCATTTGAAATTAAACATAAGTGAAATTGTATCTGTTTTTACACCCGATTGTGATTATCCTGTTTTTACACCCGATTAGATAACTAAGAAAAAAAAATTGTTTATACATACACTAAAAGTACATGGATTGAGGTTTAAAAAATATCCAAATTATAAGGGATTATGGATAAGTAATAAGGATTTAAAAAATATCCAAATTATAATGGATTATGGATAAGTAATAAGGATGTTAAAAGTTATATTAAGCAATAAATGAATTATACTGCATGTAAATGAAATCAAATAGAAATATCGAGGAAATTTTAAACGGCATATTTCTTTCCAAATTTTGAATTTAAAACATTAAATAAGGTTTTTCCTATTATAAAGGCAAATAAATTTTAAGAGAAATAAAATTGCACAGGGTACACACACGGTATAGTCATCTAAAAGTATTAAATATTTAAAATCTCAATTATTAAAAGTATTTAAAATATTCAGGCGAAGCTTAAGATTACAATTCTTTTAGCTTCAGGTATTTATTATTATTATTAGAAATTCAAATAACAAAGGCATCAGATATTATTTTCTTGGATTGAAACCACTAGTACTAAAACTTCTCTACTAATTGATTACATTTCTTCTATTAAAATTAATGAGGCTCTTGGTATCGTTGGAATTACCAATAAAATGATTAAAATTTTCTCACTTAAAATCATCCTTCAAATCTGCCATTATCTCTTACTTACCGAAGAGATGGAAGACTGTAAGGATAATTCCTATGAGAAAACGTGGTAAACATCCATCTAGCCACAAAGTGACCTTTCTCCTGATCACTACCATCAAATTAATTAAAGGGGTCTTCCTCAAATTATTCTCCCTCAAGGGCGCATCTTCTTTGGATGTGCACGGGTGTCACGACCCCAAGGTGACCCAGTGATCTTTTCTCCCGTGTTTTTGTCTTCTTTTTTCTGTTTCATCTTCTAGATCAGGGGTCTCCAAACTACGGTCCGGCAGTATCATCAATCTGGCCCGCGACAGCCAATAGCTCATTGTTGCTGTAATAAGTTGGATAAAAAAAACACAGAATGATAATAACTGGGTTTTATTTACTCTCTAGGTAAAAGCTTGATAACAAGCATAATAAGCAGAAAATTTAACTTAAGCATAACAAATAATTGAAATGACTTGGCGACTAGTCTAGAAATTATAGATAATGGCAGAAAAAATTAAAACGGTTTTGGCCCTTGGTACTTACTGGAGTAAATAATATGGCCCTAAGGCTGGAAAGTTAGAGACCCCTGGTCTAGATCGTGAACCTAATTATATAGCAAAATTATGTCTGATTACTGTCATGCATTTGCCTCTTTTTTGTTTTCAATTTCTTCTTCAGAGCTCACCTTTTCGTCTCCTCTGGGTGTTTATTACATCGTTTCTTGAAATTATTTTTGTTTTTAAGTGTTTTTTTTACCTATCAATGTATGTTTCTCTCTCTTTTTTTTTTTTTTTTTTTTTTTTTTTTTTTTGTTTATCAGATATATTTGGTTTCAGTAACAATATCAGTTCACTGACCCACGTGTTTGCCATGGGTGGCGACCCGTGTTCAGGAAAAGAGGATCCTGAGGATACAGTTCAGCTAGAGTTGCGACTCTCGTTTGGGAATACATCTCTTTGGTTTACGCTTCTGATAGACGGGTGGTACACTTCAGTTTCTGGGTGTATCAATCGGCTGGCAATTACCGTCCTTCGTGTCTGGAATTGCGGATTCAATCGATGGGTCACTTCTTGGACATCTCGCTAAGATTGTTCGCGGAAGTGGATTTCGCTTATAGTTCTTGGTCAGCACTAAGGCAGAATCTGCTTTCCCTTGCAGTAAGTACTCCATGGTGGTGTGGGGGGGGCGGTAATGAAATTTGGAATCCAAATACTTCTTTCTTTCATGACTTCTATCTCAATACAATCGTGCCAGGCGATGGCCTTAATTCGCCTACCGTTTCTGATATTGACCACATTGTGAAAATTGCAAGATTCTTCATTTTATACATACCTGCCAACTTTGTTTCCAAAATCTCCTTTTTCCATCGAAAAAGGTCTTTGCGCATTTTGGGAATTTCAAAATCAGTCAAAAAAATTGAAATCTGGGGATATTCTCATTGAAACAGCAAATATGTTACAAAGTAAATCAATACTACTTGCTAAAACTTTTAAATTAGCCGATATCAATTTAACCACACAAATATTTAAATACTTCCCGAGGCGTTATTTTCAAATCTGACCTTCTCTGCTGCACCGAATCAGAAATTTTGAAAGTCTTATCCGACCAGGGAGTTACTCATGTTCGCCCTATTACCCTTAAACGTGGCCCGGATGCTATCCCCACTGAACAATTAATTTTTGACATTTGCATCTACAACATTACCATCAAGCGTAAAAGCTGGATACCTGAATTCGCCCATATATTCTTACTCTGTTACGATGCTATAATTGCCAGAAATTTGGTCCTTCACAGACTGCTCCAAACAAATTTGTTCCAACAGCGCATCGGCTGGTCATGCTTCTACAGACTGTCATTCTGAACCAAAATGTGCTAATAGCCTTCAATCACATCCCGATAATTCAAAATCTTGCTCTCAATGGCAAATGGAAAATCAAGAAATAAAAGTTATCCGTAACCTACCTCAATTTGAAGCACGCAAATTAGCCTCACAACCTACTGTCTCTTACACTGAACTAACCACAAAACAAATTCCTCCAACTCTTTCAATAGCTTAACCGACTTGTTCCGTTGCCATCATGACCATCATTTGTCCACTTCTAAAGCCATTCACTCCAAAATCACCAAAAAAAAAAAAAAAAAAGGATTCAGCTTTATCTGTAAATTTGATATCTTCTCCATCTATTTCTGATTCTGTTACTTCTTTCGTTCATCAGCAGACCCCAACTACTGGAAAAGCTAAACCCGTTCCACAAGTGCATTCATCCTCAATGACCAAAGCAGATAAAAATGCACAAAAACAGAAAGATTCTTTCACCAGACAAACAAAATACCTAGAAAAATTGCATTCTAAAACTAGATTTTTGTTTCATAAAAAAGATTCAACAAGCCACCCGAAAGAACAATCGTTTTAGAGTCGGACTCAGCTATCTATACCCACTATATGTCAGAATTTCAATGCTTATTGAATGAACTTTCTCTGATTATTTTTTTTTTTTTTAATTAGCTGCCTTTAATTTTCATTTGAATTGTCTTTTAATTTTCAAGTCTTAAAGTTTCTAATTATTAAAGTTTTTAATTTTATTTTTATAGATCCTTAATTAAATGTTTTAACTCAATAGAGTTACTTAAGAGTAATAGTCTCTTAAATTTAACTTGTTACTCTTATAATAATGATAATAATTTATTAACAACTTCTATCTTGAGCTGCAGAATTAAGTTGTTGCCTTTTGGCCTTATTTTTAATTTTTATTAAATTCTTAACAAATAGTCATAGGGCAACAAGCAACAACAAATCTGCAGCTCAAGATGTAGATAGATCAAGATAGTAGATAGTAGAGGCCTTTGAGCCACGCTAAACTAAATCAACTGGATTTTCAGTTTCCCACCCTCACCTCCGTCGAGATGGTAAAACTTGGTCCTGACAAGCATGGTTCACACTATGCAACAAGGGTTTCCAATTGTTAGCAGAATCTTTTATCCCATGCAATACTATTTGCAAGTCACTAAAGCAAAATATTTCCTTTCTGGTTGATAAATAAGTTTTCTAAATAACCCATAATTCTTGAGGCAATTGCAGTAACCCATTAATTCTAAATGAGGCACGAATCAGAATCTCGAAAAAAAGCGCAACAGCTGTTGTTGTTATCGTCGTGTCCCTCATGGAAGGAGGGAAAGGGGTGCAGCTTCTGTTCTGATGGAGCACCGGTAGGTAGAAGTCTGACTTCTGCTCCGTGCAGCTCTTACAGTCTTAGGAGACCGGGACCTACGGCTTAAAGTGATTCCGAACCACTACAAACATCTATGGCACCGCAGAGACTCGAACCCTGTGGCACCGAGCGCCAGAGCGTTAGACACTCGGCCATTCAGGCCTCAGCGCAACAGCTGCATATCCTTTAAGACTAACATAACTGCCTTAATTAGGCATCAGCATCTTGATAAAAAAATTATTTTCAACAGCTGGTGATATAACCTTACACAAATTCTTTAGTTGGTTTGCATGATATTCTTTAATGAAATACAGTGACAATGCAGTATTTAATTCCTCAACAGCTCTCACAATCTGAGAGCATTATTATTAATTTAGATTAATACACAGAAGAATGTAGATCTCAAGAAAACAAGAACTCTGTGTTTATAATCTTTTATATTTCTAAATTTAATTATAACATGACAAAATTTTAATCAAGACAGGGTAATATTAACTTGTACCCAAATATATCTTACCAACTACAGAATCATTAAGGACTCAATAATAGCTTCAAGTCTTATTGAAATGAATCAACAAAAAAAAAATTAGATAATAATTTTTTTTTTAATTAATTAAATAGAAATTATTTTTTAATAATTTTCTGAGATATAACTGAATAGATATTATAATATTTACATCTGGAGAGTGAAATAAATATGTAATAAAACAGGAAATAAACTGTATTTTTTAATATATTTAATATATTTTAATATATTTTAAACTAAATTGAAAACCATTTAAAAATAAAAAGGTGTATCTCAACATAACATTATATTTGGACATATATCTTTCATTAAAGGGTACAATTTTTCTCTAAGCCTAATTATAACATAAACCAAAAAAGGCTAAAATCACTAAATAAATTATTTTTAATTTAAACTGAAATTTTCTTATCAAATGAATCTTTCTTATGAATTTAGGGGTGGGGGGGATTTGTTGTTCCTTTGTTCTATTAACCACTTTTAAAAATTCACTAAATTGTTTTTTATATTTTATGATAATATGTACCTGTATTGCCAAGTCAACAATATTGACCACATTACTTTACAATGTCTAATTAATATCTTAGTAATAATTAAAGTTCGAAAACTTATCTGGCATCTTTAATGTTTTTTTATTAACCTTTGAATCGAAGGTATATGGGAATGCGAAGCAACAAGGACTATAATCCGCTAATCACTATATAGGAACAGTTCGTTTTCCCTATTTATACGTCACTAAAAAGGATGCAATATCTATTTTCCGCTCAGTGAGGAAATTGGTGCGAACAAAAAACAGGGTTTATATTATCCCTGAGTGCCGAGAGAATGCAGCTAATAAATATCAAAACGTTTAAGAGATTGGAGAAATAAAGTCAGATTTTTTTGCAATCAAGAATTTTAGATAAAAAAGCTTTGAATGTGATATTATTTTCGTCGATATTCAAGTTTTGCCATAGATGTAATCTGGAGGTGGAATATTTTCTGCATCTTAAAAGAATGTGTAAAAGGTCATTTGCTTCATTACATCTGTTACAAGAAGGATTTTTTATTAACCTGACTTGACTTTGAGATTTATGCTCGCATTAGCTGCTTTATCTCAATTTATCCAATTGCGCTTAAGAAGAAATCAGGAAAAACAAAATAAGTATTGCTTTTATTAAAATGTACTTAAATTTTTTACTTGTTTTGAATGCAGGGATTTTTGAACTATAAATATATTACTAGATCTTTAGTTAATGTATCCACAAAATTCTAAAAATAGAAAAAAATTATGCCTCAGAAATTCAATATAAAAGCATTTTAACACAATATCAAAGAATCATACAACACAATATCAAAGAATCATACAACACAATATCAAAGAATCATACAACACAATATCAAAGAATCATACAACACAATATCAAAGAATCATACAACACAATATCAAAGAATCATACAACACAATATCAAAAAGAATTCCCGATTAATTATCCTTTTCCAAGTTTGAAACACGATTTTTTTTTTTTTTTACACGAAGAATAACAGATGATTGCAATTGCTTATCAACACATCTGGAACTATACTATCTGGAAAAGAAAGTGACGGGACACCCCTCAAAAAGTAGACAATACAGCTGACACATGCGCAATATTAGGTATCACGTGTCCAGCCATATCCTATAAATACTCTGTGGAGTCGACTAGAGTTGTTTTGTCAAGATGCCGCCAGAGGAAGGTTGTCTGAGTTCGAGAAAGGTGTGTTGGTTGGTTGCATCTTGCCAAGGTGTCAATTAGGGAGATATCCCGTCTCGTAACCGCTCAAAATCAACTGTAGCACGTGTTGTGTGTGCCGCTTTGCGAACTGAGGACACTGTCAGAACAAACCCCAAGTGGACGACCTACAACTCTCACCAGCAGGGACCGGCGGATGCTCGGCAGGGAGTTACAAGTAACAAAATCAAACATCCACCATGGATAACATCGCTAATGAGTTTGAACCGAAGCTACAGGTGTGGCCGTTTCGACCAAGACTGCTTTCGTGGCTCGAGGCCGCCGCCCTAAGCCACTGACGGCGGCGGCTGTAAGGTTGCGTGGTGTTATTTAAAATCCAGACGGCAAAATAAAAGACGATGATCAATTTTCACATTTACAACATCTTTATTCCATTTCATTTCTAAACGGCCAACTACGTAATACCAGCTACGTTCTGTTTTTCATTCTAGCGGGGAAAATTCCTTTTTAACAGTGAAAGTCAGAAGTCGTTCAATGAATTCCATTTTCCATCAATAGGTGTCGCTACAAACCTTTGATAACGAAAACCAACAAGAAAGCGCGTCTTCGACGGGGGCAAAGACCACCGTACTTGGACTCTGGATGACTGGAAAGCGCGTTCTTTGGAGTGACGAGCCACGATTTATCACTTTTCCGTTCCGATGGACGTGTTTGGGTGTGGCGTTTACCAGGAGAACGCCTTTTGCCCGAGTGTGTCGTCCCAACTGTAAAGTTTGGGTGGAGGAGGATGTGATGGTATGGGGCTGGCCACTGGTGAGAGGTTGATGGTGCGATTGAATGCCGATAGATACTGTGATATTCTCGACAATCATGTACTTCCTACCTTGTGGGCAACGTGCTACGGTATGGATGATTGCTGGTATCAGGGACGACAACGCAACATGCCATGTTGCAAGGAGAAACTCTTGATTGGTATGTGAACAACAACGTTAAACGCATGGGTGGCCAGCGCAGAGCTCTGATCTTAACCCAATTGAACATCTCTGGGACGAGGTGGACCGTCGGTTGAGGGGCCTGCACCACTCCCCAAAAGCAAGCCTGAACTATGGAACTTCCTGTTAAACATTTGGAAGGAAATTCTCTCACTTACCACTATGGCTAATTTAGTGGAAAGCATGCTCAGAAAAGGGTTGCAGCTATGATCGCAGCCAAGGAGGCCCTACCTCTATTAATTTTTAATAAATATGGGTTTATGTCGTTATAGTGTCGTGTCCCGTCACTTTCTTCCACATAATGTATATGACTCGTATTTTTAACGCATAATTCAATCTTTCAATGAGTCATGGACTGCATTTAAATCGTTAACTAGTTTAAATCATTTTTGTATAGTTTTTCATTCAAAAAATGTATTCTTTTTAAAAACTTACATTTTTTAAAACATCGAAAACAAGGAATCTTTTTAGCGAGGTTCTTTGCCCGCTCACTCGCCAGGGAAACTATTTTGGCTCACATATAATTTTTACGACCAATGACGACAGGTCGAGGATTTTTTAAATGTTTAAGTTTGCACATATTTTTTATAAATATGGCGGCGATTTGGTTTCGGTTTCCGGTTTCATTTCTGGTCGTGGTATTTAAGCTAAAGACGTAAGACGTAAAATACATCTGATCCCTATGAGTTTATTTATTTATTTTCTGTTGAATATATAGGTGATGGATTTTCTTTTTCAGAATAAGAAAGCTGAAACCTTCAGCGAAGCTTGGCTGATCGACCAATGCCAGCGCAGCAATACGTA